>BOPP01000042.1:2002852-2022119 GCA_017312745.1 Gryllus bimaculatus
TCCAACATACAATCTTCAACAGCAACAACGCAAAAAAATACTGTTTGCATAATGCCGAAAAACATTACAATCTTCTTAGTATTATTAAAATAATATTGTAATACAGAGAAAGAGAGGAGAAGGGCAGTAAAATGAAAAATTATTACTGTATTTTTTCTATTAATTCCTACTTTTATTCAATCATGCTAGAAATAAAAACAATCCAGCACAATTTAGTAAACATTCACAGTGGAATAAACCGAACCGATTTAATGGACGCAAATATTTAGAAATATACATTAGATTTGTGTCCAATGTCAAGATTGTATGCAAATAGAGGAAAATTATATGAAAATAAATATCTAAAGTCAATTAGTATCAAAATTCAATGCTAATGATATCCCTAATTTTGAGAGTTAATATACTGTTTCCAGCCATGATGCACTTTTTCCCTTCTGACAGCGCAGTGACATGCGTAACTTTCTATAGAGATTTACTAATTTGTAATACGGTGCAAAATGAAATATAAACAGAGTTGGAGCTAGCATACCATCATTTGCTCATGACATGGCTGGCTCCACATCAAACACAGCCTCACACCTGATGAAATGGGAAGATGGTAAGGAACATACAATTAATTTGATTATTAATTATTTATGAAAGAGTAATGAATTATGTGATTAATGGTTTAAAATTTACCCCTACAGAAAATTAATTAAATTTACAAAAATTGAAAAAAAACAACTGATAAACACATTTAAATGTTTGTATTATTAACGACCAGAAAAGAGAAATTAGAAAAAAGAAAATTTATATTTTTTAGGTAATATTGTACTTTATTAATTTTACTTTATTGTAATGTTATTCTATTTTTGTAAATGTTACTCTAATTACTTTATTGTAAGTCAACCATGTAAAACTTATCATATTCAGTGACTAATGTCCTTATTAACGTACTCTCGAAATGATTCCATTAGATTTCTCTAGTGAAGAAGAAATATAGAGAACATCACAAATGAAGAGGATCATCCCCTCGACTTAACTAGTACGTTAATCACTTTAATTTAACATCTACCTTTAGCTTCTTAGGTGTTGGTCACAGAATTTAATCATTTTACAAATTTGCATCCATTCGATTGAAAATACGATCTTTATTCATCCGCTAAAGACTTCAACAGCTGTAAGAAAGGCGATCTTTATTTATTAGCTCGAGAACTTAAGAGCTGCAAAAAAGCATCGAAAGAATCGAGAGAGAAATTACGAGTTGAAGACTTGCTAGGAGTTACACTGCTTTGAACACTACATGACACTATCCTGAATTGTGTTGTTTACGCATAAAAAGTATACTGTAATTTGGTGTTGCGCTTACTTAAAAAAATAAGAACGTTTAGATAGTTCTTTTATAATTAATTTTCATAAATAGAAATAACTGTGGGTAAATTAGGCACAGATTCATCTATATATTTTTTACGTTTCACGTTTTTAAAGCGTTTTTTCCTACTTCTCTTGCAAATTTGTATGCACATTTTAGTATCATGTAGTTAAGCGAAGTAGATGAGCAAAGTAGAAATCTACTTCTGCCTCATCTCGGACTACTTCATTTGCCTATTCATGAATGACACTTCTGATTCATCTCACCAACCAACCGAACATAAAAATCCCGTCATTACTTATCAGTTCGAACACCATCACAGCTTGTGGCTTAAAAATACGATCTCTATTTATCAGTTCGAGACCATCACAACATAGAATAAAAATCCGTCTCTATTCATCAGTTCCAGAACTTCCAACTGAAACTATAAATATGGTCTCTACTTGTGTAATATCTCTATTAGTTGAAATCCTCCACAACTGAGCATAAAATCCGTCTCTACTTCTCAGTTCGAGAAATCAACCTGAGCATAAAAATCTGGTCTCTTCTTATCACTTAGAGACCATCACAACTGAACCAAAATCTAGTCTCACTCATCAGTTCAAGACAAATGCCTAACTGAGGCATAAAAATCCGGTCTCTAACCTCAATCATCCAACTGAGCATAAAAAATCCGGTCTCTAACCCGTCAGTCTTCCAACTGAGCATAAAAATCCTGAGTTCTCTAAACCGCAACCAGCTCATCCAACTGACATTAAATCTAGAGTTCTACCCCTCAGCATGCGACCACCGCAGGGGCCGGGATGCCTGGACCCGTTCGCTTCCCGGCGCGGTCTCTCTCGCAAGTCGCGCTCCCGCACGTACTTATCCTCGGGGAGAAATTAGGCGGTCGGCGCGTAGTTTCGCGTTACATTGCGTTGCGCTGAGTTGCGTACGTGGCATGGCGTTGCGTTGCGTTGCGTTGCTTTGCGCCTCGCGGCTGGTCCACACCGCTCCGGAGCCTCCGGGGACTCCGGCCAAACTGCGTGCCAGACACAGAATAACATTCGCGTGATAACGCAGCCACGCTGATCCCTCCCCGAGTCCTCTTGCGCGAACCCGATGCTACGACCTTGTCGGTTTGATAGCGAAGTTCGGTGGGTAAGTGAACAACATCAAGTGTGACAAAAAAATAATTTACTATCCCCTCTAATTCTACTATAATATAGTTTTTATCATAATATCCATCACAATAAATATCGTTCCCTGTTATATGTATTCTTATAAACGCACTAATGGATTCTCTGTAAATTAAACGTAACGTTGAGATTTCGCCAGTTCCTATTGTATGTCGATAACTACGTTCCGCTATTTGTATAGGACACCTAGTTGGTTTTCGATATCATTAAGTAATGTATTATTATTATTATTATTTATTATTATTATTATTATTATAGTTTATTATTATTATTATTATTATTTCTTAATATCTAATTCGGAACTACGTTATACTATACATTTGAAAGATTTTCAGAAAAGAACTGTAGAAATGAAATTGAACAATAAGGGCAATTTTACGAGGAAAAAAAAACAAGATAAGAGCTAACAGATAATTTCACTTTCTCAGAATGAATACATTTAATCATCATTGTATTTCAAGGATCAAAGGGAAACATTTTCTGTCATCCACGTTCATTCTTACCAAACAATCCATTTTCTGTACAAAAACTACATTTTCTACATTTACAATGCATTAAATCATCAAAATTAACGTCAAAGTACTCGTCATTATACAATTACAATATGAAACATTTTTCCATAGAAACTGAAACGGAATGCCGAAATGCAATGTAATATTTCTGCGAAAAAAGATTAGAGGATGCGTTATATCGCAATTGGTCACGACCCCAATTTATTCGTTTTTCTCTATCGCTACAAAACAAAGAAAAACAGCAGACGAACACCAATTAAACAAACGGACAATCAATTACATGGGCAATTACACAGGGCGAATGAACTTGCTCGCTGTTTGCAAAGGCCACTTTCCTTGCACGTTTCTTCCGAAAAAAAAATAAATAAAAATTAAAAACCGGGCTCGCGTGGAACGAAAAACGACGGAGGCGCAGCGCTGGGATAGCTTCGGAAAAAAATGCCGCAAAACGAAAGGGGAGCTGTCGAGGCAGTAAGAGTATTCGGCGACCGTCGAGGGCGCTCGACTTCCGAAAGAGGAGAGGAGGGGCGCTTGCCAGACAAAGGGCTGCGCTGCCGCCCAATTTACGTGCCCTGCGCGGGAGGAAGCAGACGACGCGTGGTAGGGGAGGGGGGTAAAAGTAGGGAAGGAAGGACGGGGGAGGTGGAGGGGACGAGATATGGCTGGAGGGGCAGGAAATTGATTGATTGTTTTGTGATTTCCGGGCGCGACAACGGCTACGGTCTTTAGTCCGTAAGTGTAGTGCGTGTTTTCCTCCTCGGGAGGTGGCGATGACCTCCCCCCGGACGTTGGAGAGCCACCTACCGTGGCGTAGCGGGGTTTCCCGAGCCAGGTATCTCCCATGAGCGCGGGTCCGCCCCAGCCTGGACAAGCTCAGGCTCCGGGCTGGTATCTTCCGGCATTGCGTGGTAGTATATTGCATGGAGTTTAAGGGTGTGTAAGTAAGAGGTATAGAAAGGACCTATACCTGGGGACAGGACGAGGAAGAGGAAGGGAGATCGCGCGCGGTCCGTGTCCGGTTTTGTTAGGGTAATGCTCCAGTTAGGGTACTCCTTCGCCTGGTGATCAGAGAAACACGGAAAACTACCGATGAGAGCGAGCCGGCCACCAGAATTCTCCTCCAGACAGCGGCTGCATTCGGACCTAGTTATCGTGTTAGCTAGTGTCGATACTGCCGCCCGGGACTCCCGGTCAGGGATTCCCTGAGCCACCTCTCCGGTTGAGGCGGAAAAGAGAGGGCGGGGTTAAGACGCGTCAGACGGGGCCCAAAGAAGCCGTTCGGGTGCCGTGAAGAAGTCGTGAGTCGGCGAAAAGACGAAAAGATGGAGGGTTGAGAGGGAAAGAGACGTTGCTTGGGGACATACGTGGACTTGGCATGAATAAAGGAGTGTCGTCTAAGTTTCACGGAGCCGAAGACTGTGGATTCAAGACCCCGTATGGCGAGTGTTCACAAATGTGCGAGCTGAAACATCTAATAGAAAAAGATGAGCCAGCTTATGGGCCAATCGAGCTTTTATAGACGTCAGATACCAGACGTTTTATGTATCATTTTAAGCAGAGATGGTTGTGGAATGTTGTGAAAAAGGTTGAAGAGCAGGATATTAATAGCAAGGCAGGGTTATGGTCATTTATCCAAAACAAATTGTACCACTTTACCATTTTCAGTGCAATATCTGAGCAGAATTCAGAAAAAGAAATTGTTTTAGATTTGTAGCTAATACGTTGTTTCCAATAATGTCACGTATTATCTCACAGTTGTTGACGCAATACTATTTTAGCTACAATACTCTCTTAGAATATTTTAAATTTCGTGAAAGTTCTGAATTGCCGAAAGTCCGAGAAGATTAAAAACAGTGTATAAAATTGGCTCGACAGAATGATCAGTAACAATCACGAGATATACACTCCATCTTCATTTATTCCTCTACTTTCATTTATTACTTACATTGCCAGCAAGGTTTCCTCGTACCGTTGTACCCAATATACCACCAAACAACTATCACTATCCTAAGCGTTCATTCTTTTCTCATATCTCATCATTACCTTCATAGGGAAAAAACTTTTCACCTCCACCACCAGTGCCACAGTTATCGCCCCTCTCACCGCCCATATCGTCATTCTTCTACGCTGACGCCTTTTATCGCATCTTTAAGATTCGCTCGCCAATTTATTTCCCCTCACAGCGACCTACGCTCACCACCATGTGCCACTGCAACATCTTACCCTTACTGAACACCGCGACCTTCTATCAGTCCTTACGGTTCACTCCCCACTTCTCACCTTTTTTTTTTCTCTTCTTCTCTCCCGCATTCGATCGATGTGCTCGCTTAGAGGTCGGGTTTACGAACTCTTTTTATAAGATAAGACGCGGCAGACGAAAGCTTCTCACAGGCGGGCGCATATTAAATCGATCGCGAGGCGCAGTGTCAACAACGTCGGTAAACACGGCGGCGGTGATGACGGAGGCAGCGGAAAGTGCAGTGCGGCCGGAAGCGACAAACAGGCGTAACCGCGCTTCCAGTATTTTGGAGCCCCAAAGAGTTGGAGGGGCTTTCGAGGTTGTTTCTTATAAAATCTTCTGTAATTTTCATGGCACTTTGGTGGTGATTAACGTTACACCATCTCGCGCTTTTATAGAGCTCCCTCAAGTTGTATCGGGAGCAAAAGTTGTTAGAGGCTCTTAGCCGCATGGCTCGAAAAGCCGTAAAAAACGCGGTACGACACAGTATGTGACGATGTTATTCTTGGATGGTTATAGCTTCGTCGAAGCCTCGAATTTTTATTTTGCTCAGAATTTATTATCATGGGGTCTTGCTTCCTTTTTCACAAGAGATCGTGTGTATTAAATTCCTTGCATTAGTCGTAAAACGGAACGCGAATCTAAAATGAATACGCATTGATATTTTGCAAAAGCAACCAACGTTAATGTTATGAAAATGATAATGGTGTGAAATGGATCCAAAGTATTAACGAGGGCGAAATTTATTTATATTCTCTTCTGACAATTCTGACTCTTCTACAATAGAAAAAAAATTAGGAGTATTAAAGTTCTAATGAAATCAAATGAACTGAACATTCCCATATGATGTTTTAATTTAAAAGTTTTCAATTCTGAAACCCAGGAAAGTTTATATTTGCACATATCGCAATTGTCGGAACTGCTGCCAATGTAGAAATTTAGGTTTTCCAGCTCTATTGCGGATTCTCATTTGAAGGAAGATTCATTCATTTGAACAAAAATACATAATGAACCATGCAAATAAATTACCTTATTTCATTGGCCTTTGCCGTAAACTATGTTAAATGAAAATATATTAAAAACAGAATGATAATTAATGATTTGAGATGAAATCTTAAACAGAAAACTTTACTCATTTTACAATTCAGACATTGAAGAAGAAGAAGAAGAGAAGATGAAGAAGAAGTAAAGAAATAACTATTTGCCCATTTTAACACCTTTTTAAAGTAAACATCTCCAGTGGAACAGTTTGTCTGATTTTATTGCCATATAAGGGAAGCTGCGAAAAAATACCGATAATAGGCCTAATTAATGTCACGCAGTAGAACATACGCCTTTCAAACGTCGTGTGCTAGGATGTAAAAGCTCTTTATATTCAACGTCGTTTTCTACTGTTTAGAACGATCGTATTGGCGAGAACAAAGTAAATACGATATCACTTCTAAACACTTGCAGAACTATTTGAAAAAAAATGATGGTATGAAGACACTTTTAGTAATACCAACGTTACGAATCAAGATTTGTACATTTGTTTTTGAAAATTATTGATTTTTTTTCAAGTAAGTAAAACTACCTAGCAGATATTCCTCTCAGGAAGAACACACATACAGTAGCTAAAACCTTTGAAAGCTACTAATCCAACGAATAAAAAGTTGGTTAATACCATATCACACTCATTTGTTTCATACTACGACAAGAAACAACTGCACCACTTGAATATTAATCAATGACACATTTGAATATTAAAACCACACGCTCGTTGTAAACTCGTACGTCAGGACGCTTACGTAGACTCAAAGGCCATTGTCGACAATGCGCGCCCGAGTGGAATCGATACATTCTCACGAAGCAACTTCCCAAAGGTCATGCACGTCACTTTGTTGATAGTGACGGCAACGTGTCGCCCAGGTGGGCAACCGCCGAGCGCCGTCTTTCTCCCGGACAGTAAAAATTAATATCCGCGCCGCAGCAACGCTTATAATTAATCCGTTCGAGTGTCCGACTTATCTTCCGCCGTTCCGGCGGCACGCCGTCCATTTCGAATTGTAAATGCGCCGCTTTAGGACTCTCGCATGAAAGATAGGCGTTTAATCTGCATTTAAGTGGGGAGCCGCATATCGATGCATACGCAATGTTTGTTTTGAAGGAGGAGCGGGTAGCTTAGGCATCCACTAAGTGTGAGGAGCAAACTCTCTCTCTACTAGGTGTTTCTGGGTTCCTCCCACAGGGGAGGGGTGAGTCGAAGGAGAGGAAAAATTCTTGCGCGTGTCATTCAATTCAGCTACCGCTATTGTGGTGAAGATAATGTTAAAGAGTGACACGTGTGCATTTTTGAGCTTAGCGGATGTCGTGTGGGTTAAAAAACAAGCGACACTGCGTAAGACAGTCTGGCAGTGTGCCGGTGCGAAAAAGCGAAGTGAAGAAAACAGTGTTCGGATGATGAAGAAAAATCGGGAAGGAATGAGGCATAGGAGAGTGTTACGCGGGATCAGTAAAGCTCCAAGAACCCGAAACGGGTAGTAGAGATGTGGTAACTACGCAAACGGAGTTGTTTTGCCTAGGTGCAATAATCTTTTGTACACCATCCGCTCCACGAGAACCATGCGTTTGTTTTGCCCAAATGTCGAACCGGTTGCACGCTTTCAGCAGTGTACGCGAAAGACTATCGCCGCCCCCAGAACGGCATTAGCTTGGCCGTCGTTGAAGGAACGAAAAGGGTGGTTCAAGAAAGAGCTGCAAGAGTTCAAACATCGAGACTCAACAAAAAAGAGGAACATCAGACGTGAGCGAACGCGACAACAGAGAAACACGTTGATCAATGGAAGAGATAAACAAAGGCACACCGCGCCGCTGCCACAGTATAATTTGCATACGTAATTTACGTACGATACTTGCGGAATCACCACGGAACTCGTGCAGAGTGCCACAAGTTACTGCCCAGGCGGCCCGCCATTAGCCTGTCAGTTCTCCCAACAAGTTCCCGTCGGTCGCGCAGCCAGATTCCCCTCATCGAGAGGTCCGTGGATCTTCTCACTGTCGCTTTCTCCGGAGGACGACGAGGACCTCTCTCGCCGATTCGCCACGCACGTGTGTCTTGCCACTTCAAGCGAGTTCCGACCGCTCCCCCCCCCCGCCCGCACGTGCACTTACGTGGGGACCTCGCGTGGACGTTGTTATCCTCGCAGAGGACGCAGCGAGGCAACCGACGCGCCGCCGCGTGATTTGCTAAGCCCGTTCATTCGCCCGCTGAAGAATGCGGGAAGCTCGGCCGAGCCGGTTGGGCACAGCGTTTGAGACAGGGCTTTACTTTTGACAGGTAAAACGTGGCCAATCAGAAGGTTATGATCGAGAACCGTGTCCTGGAAGATTCGTACAGAAGACATTCGGAGAGTATGTTCATATGTGCATAGAGGTATAGTCCGATTAAAATACGTTGGTGAAATACGTGGGTTTGGCTTCTGAAGATGTTGGTTCATACAATACAAGTATATGATTTAGTTACTTTCATAAGTATTTATTTCGTGTTTCTTTTCGTGTCCCAAGAACACGTGCTCATTGATATGCAAACTGCCATCGTCGCTCCTTTCCATTTGCAACTGTCAATCACCAACGTATTTTGATCGAACCATAGTGTCGGATTAACGGTTTACAGTCAACGTAATCATTTTTACTAGTACCGCCAGCATGTCATTTCTAAAATCCAAATAACTTAAGTCTCGATTGTATCCTCGTCACTGTTTTTAGCAAAGGAGAGCTACGGGAATTTACAGAAAATGCTTGATAACACCAGGGATAGTAGTTTTGACATCATGAAGGCGAAAATCCAAACTTTCACTTGTGACACAATCGAAATATTCTACAATAATTATAGTTACTAAATATCTTTGCGGCTCCTATGATTTGTCACCACAATACCAAATACTCGACATGAAGAATACTAAAAATCAGCTTTACTATAAAATGTAAAATATTTCACGTTGGGTTTTTTGTTGATAGTGTCACATTAGTTCACTTTTTGAAGAGAAAATAGTTATTTATGATACGAGTGGTAAATATGACCTTTTATTTTACAAGCAGAAATAGTTGCAATACGAGTGGTGCAATCTTTCGAGCAAAATAAAATCACTTTTACCATGCCATTCATTATTTTTAAAACTGCCTTACTAACATTCATTTCATTTAATTTAATTTAAGAATATAGATCAACTAATCTTTCATTAAGATGATCAGTAGCTATGAGAGAACAGTAATTTGTGTTATTAGATATATTCCGTTTTATCTGAACATTTGAGTATAGTCTCACTGTTAACAACTGTGCTAAAAGTTTACCTTTTAACACGCTTTGCATGTCTTGAAAGAAACTGTTTTACAATTTGCTGTCTAAAAATACTTGAAATAATGAACATTTTAACACAAATTCATGGATATTGATTATTGTTAAAAAATGAAACATAAAATAGAGTAAGTGACTTCCTTGATATTTCTGAGAAGGAATTCTTAAAAAATGTCCAAATCATTAACATGTCAGATTACTAACCTATTTTAAAAAAACAAAATAATTTTATTGACACAAGATTATGGGGAAACTCTTGAAAAATAGAGAACATAACAAACCATTTACTGAATTTGTGTTTTTATATACATTTTATTAGTACAGATCTGTTATGAAACTAGAATAAACATTTATCTGTTGAAGCTGCCAAGGATATTTTTCCTACGATTTTCCAAAACCCAAAGTTATTTTTTTCTTTCAGATTTAAATAAATATTTGACAGTTGATGTAGCCAAGAACATTTTACGTACGCTCTTCCAAAAATCGTAAGGAAAATTTCTCTTTCAGAGATCTTTAACGTACAACTCCTCGGAGTTCCGGATTATTTCATTTGTCGCACTTTATAGGCCTTAAGCATACTCGTGAATTTTTAACCGAAATGCCTGTGCGTCCTAAGTACCCTACGGTCAGTTGGTAGAAATGCTGCACAGAGTTATTCTGGGAGAAAATGTAAATCTTGAAGTAACTAACACAACCTGTTCCACGTTCAGCCTCCAGCACCAGCACCGGCGCCGATCAAATTGTGCAATTTAAAGGAGACCGTTCAGGCTGGACCTCCAACGCGGCGTTGCTCCGGGATTAATACGCAGAGGGAAGTAATGTGACACATGGGAAAAATTACTCATCACCCAGGAGAACTCTGTACTCTACCCTTTGCTTGTAGTTATGACTTTCGACAGGCGAAGCCAGATATAATATATGCCTCTATTAGTCGAAGATTAATATGGACTTAAATTCAATGTCTTTGATTAAGTTATTCTTTTGTTCAATAGTGTCCAACGAAGGAATATCAAATTAATACGGAGAAATACTTTCTAATTAGTACGAAGTGATCTACATTATGAAAGTAGAAAAAGTTATCATTTTATTTTAAAATATCTCGATGATATTTTTAGATAAGTTCGAAGAAAAATCCGATCCCGGATACAACCACGCCGTTCAATCCGGGATCGTACCTTGCCGTCCGATCCGACTGCCTCCTGCCCCACCTGTCGGTCTCACCCGAGAGGGTGGTCATCCAATCTATCGTAAACAACTATGACAGTATATAAATCCAAGTGCCCCCGCCAAGACGCACCTAAGTCTTGAGGAAGACCTTGATAACCATAACAGATACCATTTTATATACAACAATAGAGAGCATTAAATATTCAAATTTTTGTAAATATTATGTTTGTTTTCATTTTTAATATTTTTCGACATTGTGTAATTTCAAAAATGACGTTTTCGAGAACGTTTAGAATATTACATCTAATTCAAAAAATATTAGAGGAACGATCTGAAAATCGGAATTACATACGACGAAAATGTGTAATTTAAAAATAAAGTTTTTCACGAAAACATTTAGAAATACGAAAAAAGGAAAACTATTTTTATAGGTTTTATAAAAGAAATGGTTGCTATGTTGACAAATCCCGAAATGTTTCAAAAATTTTGAAAGACGTAATTTTCTAATTGTTTCCAGTCCCTGATTCCCCACAAACTGCTGTGATTTAACCCCATTTATGAACTCTGATCCCGTCTTTCTTCCGCTCTGGAAACTCGCGTTCTGTGCCAAGAGCGTTTAGAACGGCTTGTCCGTCACAGGGGCTCTTCATCCCAAGTCTCATGACGGCATATTGACAACGAATTGTATCAGCGACGGAAAAATTCGACGTCGAATTGACGGACGCGCCTCACTCTTCTCCCCCCCTCCCGTCTTTTGCGCTCCGTCTGGCACGCTTTCACGCACGTTTGCGGGTTGTCTGTCAAAGAGGGAAAAGAAGAAGAAAAAAAAAGTCGCGCGGAACGCACGGGGCAAGTGAGGCTTCCCTGTAATCTCTGTTTACAGGAAACATTCTCCCACTCATGCTACTTCTCCGATACTTTGGGAGGATTTTCGGTCGCGAATCGAGGGCCCGGCGAGGGGAGAGGGGGGACGCGTGGTTCGGAATCGCGGGTAAGTTCCTCCGAAGCCACCCGCCCCGTCCGCGCGAATCACCGCGTTCAGTCGGAAAACGGGCGTATTTCCGTGAGAGGCGGCAGCAGGATAGACGGAGGCGATGGGTTGGGGGGGGGCGCTGCAAGGGTGGAGGCAGGGGTGGCGAGTTCGGGGGAATGGAGGCGAGGGTGATGTCGGAGGCGACATGGACAATTATTAGAAGGCGGGAGAGAGTGGCGAGGGGCGGGGGCGGTGCGGGCCGTGCGACGGTGCGGGGCGGGCGGGGTGGTGCGAGGTGGCGGCGGGGCGGCGAGGTGGCGGGCGGCGGGGAGCCGGGTTGCGGGATGGCGGGTGGTGGGTGCGGAGGGGTGGGGGCGAGTTGGCCTGGGTGCCGAGGTGGCGGGTGGTTGGCGGGTGGCGGGTTAGCGGGGTAACGGGCGGGTGCGCGGGGCGTCGGGGCGTCGGGGCGTCGGGGCGTCGGGGCGTCGGGCGTCGGGGCGTCGGCGTCGGCGTCGGGGCGTCGGGCGTCGGGGCGTCGGGGCGTCGGGGCGTGGGCGCGGGCGTCGGGCGTCGGGGTCGGAGGGGCGGTCCGCGGGCGGTCGGCGCGGCGTCGGCGTCGGCGTCGCGGGCGTCGGGGCGTCGGGGTCGGGGTCGGGGCGTCGGGGCGCGGGGCGTCGGGAGTTCGGGGCGTCGGGCGTCGGGCTCGGGGCGGTCGGGCGCGTCGGGGCGTCGGGGACGTCGGGGCGTCGGAGCGTCGGGGCGTGCGTGGGCGTCGGGGCGTCGGGCGGATGCGGACGGGCGTGGACGGGCGGAGCTGGCTGGTGGCAGAGGCTGCGGGATGACGGCGCTGGCGTGGCGGATGGCGGTAACGGCGCCAGGCGAAGGCGCGCTGAGGAGACGGGCCGCCGCGGCCGGCTAGAGGACGATGTGAGCGGCAGTTGTGACGGGGCGGCTGGGGTGGAACTAAGTGGTGGGGGCGGGGAGGACAGTAGGGATTCGGAGGCGGGTGGCGGCGACGGGTGGTCAATTGGATCAACGGGACGAAGGGGGAGCTGGAGTTGAAATGGGAGTGATCGAGGGTGGAGATGAAGGAGATTTCGGAGGCGTGATACACGCGTCTGCCGGATATTCGAAGGGCAAAGGTGACTGCCCTGTGGCCCTCGCGTTCTCCGCTTCCTCTGGACGACAAGGCATACGTTGTGTTTGAGCGTGCCTACTGACCAAACTTATGGCATCTCAGCGATAATCGTTGTCATAGACGTTGATTCGAAAATATTCACGATTACGAGTAGATGATACCTTAGTGAACTTTACTCTATTTAGAGTTCCAGATTTCTTCCGAATTATTGATGGGCTTATCATTGACTCTCGTTCAGAAACCATCGAACATAGAACGAATACGAAACCATTCCACATTATTATGTGTGGTTTCCTACTCCTGCACAATAATCGATAAAAACTTCTTAATGGTCTTTAAATACTAATTTCGCTGGCAGGTAGTTACCTGTGCACTATTCGCCAATAAATTGTGAAATTATTAACTTTTTCTACATATTTATTATTATCATTATTATCATTATTATCATTATTATCATTATTATCATTATTATCATATTATCATTATTATCATTATTATCATATTATCATTATTATCATTATTATCATTATTTCATTATTATCATTATTATTATCATTATTATTGATCATTATTATTTTCATTATTATCATTATTATCATTATATCATTATATTATCATTATTATCATTATTATCATTATTATTATCATTATTATTATCATTATTATTATCATTATTATTATTATATATTATTATTATTATTATTTTATATTATTTTATTCCCTTCCCTAATGCGTAAATTTTCTGACCGCTTTTGCCTATTTTCTCCACATCGAAAGAGTCAAATCCACATGTCGGTAAATTTCGTACTTTCCTGGGTCTCTAATTTCTTCGTCATTGCTTACTCCAACGTTAAGTCTGTCAGGAATCACTATTAACCTTCCCCCAAACTCTCTCATCCACCCAGATTTCATTCTCATGCTTCCATTCCGTTAACGGACCTGTCCGTCCTCTAGCCTTAATTCCCCACCACAACCCAATGACACCGGCCCGCACCATTCTGACACTTCTCCTTAATTCTTCACCATCACAACAGCGATTCGGCATTCGCTCCCTTCCACTCGCCCCCCCCCATCGATCAACTCGGGTCCCAGCGGTCACGCACCGGCCATTCCCAACTCGCTCACCTCACGTCACCTTCCTTCCGAACAGGCAACCGTGCGCAAGGAAAACGCGCTTGCTGAAACTTTACATAAAACGAAAGTACTCCCTCCACAGGGCGCGATGCGCATCTTCCATTTCACGGCGCGGTGGCGGGCATGGGCGTGGGGCGTGGGCGGGGCCGGGGGCGTGGGGCGGGGCCGGGCGGGGTGATTGGCGTGCGGTGCTACGCCCGGAAGCCGTGTCACGCGCCGCGGATTTGCGGTTCGATTTCCGATCGTGTCGGCGGGCGACCGCGCACAGTGATCCCAAATGAATAAGCAGACGCGGATTAATAGACAGTATTATATTTTGGATCATTTAAAAATTCTCTTGAACATTTGAACCACTTGCCTTATAATGTATATATTGCGTATTATGACCGTTTTCTGCTATTATGACCGTTTCTGGCTATTATGACACGTTTCTGCTATTATGACCGTTTCTGGGCTATTATGACCGTTTCTGGCTATTATGACACGTTTTGGCTTATATAAACCGTTTCTGGCTACTATGGCCATTGGTGAAACGGAAGTGGGGATGTGTAGATGATTTCGGTGGGTAGGTAATTACGAACATATGAGTGATGGAGCACTGGTAGAACGAGAGGCAGAGGACAGGTGGGAACCCCCTAGTAAAGGTGGCGGGAACCTGTTTGGCCCCAGATTTCTCATAGAAAATCCTGGATTTGAGTACTAGTCTGTACCACGATTTATTTAAAATGTACTTGACGTAAATCAGCTGTTCACTGTCCCCGTAGGAACGTCACTGTAGCGAAATATAAACTCCCGGTTGGATGAGACCACAACAGCTGATTTACATCAAGTACAAGACTAAATAAATCGTACTATATGAGGTGGAAGGTGAGCTGAATGACCACTACTCCCCGGATCACCTCACGATGTAATGATAACCGGTGAATCACCTATAAAAAACTTTCTACGGCGTTTGTGCTGAATTTCTTATTGCCGAATCTACAAGGCTTCAACTCTGGTGGAGCAAGTGTACAATTTACGATATTCACCGGCAAGATTGGGACAATGTAACGTTCAGTTGGAACAAGGTGAATGCCACTTTTCAGCATTGTAGGTGTCTTTCGCGATACTGGAAATGGACTGTATTGGAATGGTATTCAGTCCATTGGCCGGACCCTGAGAGAGGGGGTGGAAGGGAAAGGGGGTGGTAGTGAAAGGTCATACGGTGCGTGTATGGATGTTTGTGGATGACCCGTTATTGATGGTAGATCTGGCATTCGCCCAGAATTAATAGAAGGAAATCAGAGATATCAATGATGGCCACAGTACTGTAGGCTTCTCACGCATGCGAATATAAAGCTTCTACCCAGATTTGATACTGAAAATTTGTCAAGTTTGGGACTCGAACGTAGAATCTCTCGAGTGACGTAACTCAGTAGTAGACACTCAAATCTATAGGATTGCACAAATGAAACTCGACTTTCGACGCACCGTCGTAGTGTAACAATTCAGAGCATTCTCTATTCTCTAATCGGCAGCGTAGTAGGTAAGCAAGCAGACTGACACATGACAAACACATGTCTGCACAGCATGTTGTTTATATGTTGAGAATGACGTTGAACTGAATATATTTCTAATACGTCTAATGCGTTCAGCAGACATTTATCGCAGTAGAAAAAAATGATTACGAGAATGAGTATTCCCAACATTATGAAAACGTGTTTCTTCAACGAGAAGAGGTCATTTCTTGTAGTTTGGTTGAACGTGGGATTTACAGTCAATGCAATCACATTTTCCACTACCTTAACCAACTTAAGATAGCCATGAAAATATATCAGGGTGATATGATATTAAATAGGGGTATTGGTTTGCAGGACAATGGGCACCCTCATGTTACACAGGCACGCCGTTATCTGCTGCGCCTCTTCTGACGGGCGTTTTTCGGTGAGGGTATCTACACCCTTACGGTGCATTTCGGAAATTTGCTTGTGAAGGCAATGTTACTGCCTGCAGCTGATATGTCACCTATCTATTACTCTTTCTCCGAGTGTGTATTCATAATTTTCGTCTTTGTCTTATAGACTCCCTATCCTGGATTTGACTTTTACTCCAACTGCAGCCTCCGCGGTAGGCACCAGTCTCCATATTAACGTGGTTCTTGAACCCACAGTGGTTATTGTTCATATGGCTCCACAGCTTATGACAAGGCTTACCCCTCTTGGAGAAAGAGAGTGAGACTACACCAAGAGGTTGCTAACACAGCGTTGCCATTACGTCGGGCACTTGATCGTATCCCCTACCTAGTTTACCGGTGAAGAGAAATGAATGAAAATAGAATTTAAGATTCATTGAACTATTCCTTACGGGGATTCGATTCCATACCCCATATTCCCAAAGTCATCGAGTCCTTTGGACTCACCACAAATGGACGAGAGGGAGCGACATATGTTGGTGGTTGGGAGAGCCCCACCATGCCACGACACAAACATCATCGCCCGACGCGGGGTTCGAACTGAGACTGCTAAGGCTTGTCCACGCCAGCGATTTCCACAAATCATCGCTTTTGCTCTTTGCTTATTCTCCAACCAATAAACCATTACAGAAAATAGAATATAACTTTCATTTGAACAAGTGTTTCATATTATTTTAAACTATACTAAGTACAGTCCTGATGACCTGTGCCTCACCACAGAAAATAGGGCAACACTGATCGATTGATTGATTGAATAAGTTCGCTCGTGAGGCGACGCGACAGGCTTGTTCCGCACCACTGTGCGGCCGCCTGCAGGGCCCGAGCGCCCAGGTCACGCGTCGCGCCCGCGCCCGCCCACCGCCCCGGGCGCTGCTCGCCACCGCCCGCCCGCTCTCCACCCCTCGCACGCCGCCGCCACCGCCCGCGCGGAGAGGGCCTGACGCGGGCGGCCCCGGGCGGCGCGGCGCCACGGAGAAGGCCCGCCGCCTGGAGAAAGGCCTGGCAGGCGCCACGGGTGGCAGTCGGGAGAAAGGGCGGGGAAGCGTTGATGTGCTGGTCATGGGCAGCATTCACTCCCACTTCATCACCACCAACACTATCAGCTGTGTTTAGCTCATTGCTGTGGATGTTGTCTAGGCTAACCGGGACGAGTCGCATCAATGTCATGGTGGCTAACGTTTCGGCCAGCGTATTGTGGCCTTCTTCAGAGCGTACTGCTCTACTGCAGTACGCTCTGAAGAAGGCCACAATACGCTGGCAGAAACGTTAGCCACCATGACATTGACGCGACTTGTTCCGGATAGCGTAGACAACATAAACTCCGGCCGCGGAAGCCTACGCAATCATTGCTGTGGACTCTGCAGAGACTGTACGGTAAGTCATAGAGAGCTCCGACGGTGCTCAGGAGTGGCGGATATTCGTCTCTATATACTGCGATTTATGTAATTCTGCCCCTGGCAAGTATCAGCTGTTGACGGTTTCATCCAATCGGGAGCTTGAACGTCAGAATAGTGGCGTCACTTTAATGACGTTCAAGCTCCACATTGCATTAACAGTTGATACCTTCCAGGGGCAGAGCGGCGAAAATCGCAGTATACAAGTAGCTCTACCAGAGTCAAAAACCTTTCACTGCGCATGCCTGAAAGTGGCCTCTCTCTCTAAAGCTACAAACATTTCTTCGTCTGAGTGAGTTTTTTGCCACAACATGTCGAGATTATTTTTTAAGAATTACTCTTAAAACACATCAAAACACTTTCAATCATTAATTAATAAAAATAATAAAGCAAACTTAATTTTTTTCTGGTTGCTGAGTAATGAGGATTTATGAACATCATGCAAATATCTTAAAATCATAAATCTTAAAGACAAAATAAGTCTAACTGTCAGTTATTCACACTGTAATAATTCTTTTGTAATAAATAGTTAACAAAAAATATATTGAATTGTCTGTTTGTTACGATAGAAGATGAGTTCAAATAATTATAGAATGGGAAATGTTTTACTATCCTGTAAAATTTAGTTTCCAGGAGTCTCAGATTATTCACTGGAGTTTAGTGATACAGTGCAATAGAAAACTTTCTCCGCACCGAGGCGAATCAAGGCCTCCTATAACAACTGCATTTATCTAGGTAGCGACCAGATTACCGGAGAAAAAGTGAAAGGGCAACACTTCCAGCATCTGTTATGATTGTGGTGAGTACGCAATTTACGTTTTCTTTTGTTACAAGCTTCAGCTCGTGCTTCCAACATCATTTCTGTTGCTAGCACTCTCACGAGCAACGTGCCACCGCGGAGAGACTTTACTGGCGTACTGTGGTATGTACTAGGGACAAATGACGGTTTTGTGCAATTTACAAGACGCCACCGACACAAAACTTCGTACATTTACTATTGCCGGATAAGTGATTGCACCGAGTGGCATCACATTTAAGATCTAAGCATTAGCAGGCGCGCATGCAAACCGCAACACACTTACGCCATTTCATCTCCCATAATGAGTCAGGATGTTCTAGAAAGACCCTAAAAACTAGCATTTCGTGTCCCCTGAGATCTCCTAGTGGTTTCTGAGGACGTGATCTCGTCTTAGAAGAAGAGATCACATCTTAGAAGCACTCCGTAGCACGGGTGGTCGGACGAGTGAAGAACATGTAGAGTAGAAAAAAAAAAAGTCTTTTTGTTTTCTGAACATATTAACTGCAGGTATCTAACAACAAGTCTTTCTGTTCACAAACGCTTATGAGTATTAGAATATTAGCACAATACAGATCCTTTATATATACAGTTCAAAACCAGACAATTCGAAGTTGATATAAATATTTTAATTATAAAGCATTTATTAACCTGGTGTGGAATTTGATGTAATAATTATTATTATTTTTATTGATTTTGTTAATATTACTATTCGTACTAGCATTTCTAATTGTTATTACTAAGCTATTATTACTATCATTGTAATACATCACAGAAATTGCTGGTGTGTCGCACAAGATTGATGGGTAGGTGAAATAATATTTTTTTATATAAAGAAGGAAGTTCCTTGTACAATAACAGAAAATAAAATGAATGTGTTTCAATCAACTCAAAAATATTATTTTTTTCTAAATTTCCCTTCCTAGAAGAAGAAACACAAAGCATCGGGGAAGAGCAGATGGACGCCGCGAAGCCGTAACAAGAAAACGACCAACCAGAGAAGAGCAGACGCAGATCAGGGATCGAACAGCTCAGGCTCGGAGCCGCAGACAACGGTCCAGGCACTGCGTCGTCCGCTGCCGAGATAAAGGCCATGGGGGG
>BOPP01000042.1:2057143-2079284 GCA_017312745.1 Gryllus bimaculatus
GTTGCTTGTTGAGAGAGAGGTTCAAGCGGCCTTCGCCAGACATCACGCCAAGCGCAGCAGGCAGGGGGGTGAAAAACGCCTGGAACGCGCGAACGTAATTGCACAACGCCATTTAACTCCCTCCACCCACGCACAGCCACCCCTCCTCCTCCCGCCCCCTCCACTCTTAAAAACCATCCTTCACCAGTCACCTCCGCACACCTCCCACCCGCGCCTCCGGCACCACGGTCATCTCCCCATCATAGTATCAACCTGACAACTCCTCACGGAATCCCTAGTATTACCACCCTGCTTCTCCGTCTCCTCCCTCCCAAACGTCTCCGCTGTCGCCTCCACTGCCATCTCCTCTCTCTCTACCTACACCGCTTCCGACCATGCCACCGTCGCCTCTCTCCGTCGCCACCGCCATCACCACCCGCAAACTCATCACCCTAACCAGTATCAACCCTGTGTAAGGCCCCGTCCGGGGCCTTTGAACCTGCCATCAAAACCGGGGACAAAGCTCGAGGGTGCTACTCTAGGAGACGCTAGTGTCGCCGGGTACAGCTGTGGGTTAGTTTCGCTAACTTCCGTACATGAAAATAGACGAATTTGTGACAAATAGTACAAAGTGTCTTTTAAATGTTCAAATATTCGTAATATATACATATAAGAAACCGCCGAAGAAAGCGTGAGTCTCGGCGCTATATTTTGTAACATTATGGGTCTGCTTGTGTCCCACGAATTCACGCAGCAGCCACACACTTTTAAGTATCGTTGGCAGCAGTTCGTGTTTTAGTTCCTATAAGACGGTGCTGCAGGAAAGCGCGCCACCGTAATGGTTTCCACCACGAATTCAATGGCCCCGGTCCCGTCCCCACCCTTTCTCTCCTCAGCGTCTTCCTCACTACCACCTGCACCCTCACAATCCCACCATCATCACCACCCCGTCCACGCCCTCGCCAACGTGACCATCACCTTCAAAGCCCCTCGCCCCGCCCCCGCCACCAACACAACCATCGCCTCCGCCAACATCACGGTCTACCCCCACATGCCGCACCGGTAATTCATAAGCCAGCCAATTTAAAACGAGACGCAGTAAAATACAATTGGAGGGGCGAAAGATGAAGGGAGGAGGGGAAAAAAGAACAAGAATAAAAGAAGGCGTCGTTCGAGATATCTTCCGCGCCAAGAAAGTGATAGGGCAAAGGGCTTTCAACCTTCGCGCTCACGCGACGCTGCCGCCGCCGCCGCCGCCGCCGCCGCCGTCGCCCCACGCCCGCCCTCACAGCGCCGCGTGCGAAAGGGATGGGATCGGAATTCAGGCTGCTCAAAGGGAGCGGGTCGCCATCGCAGAAGCAGCAGCAAGGAAGGGGCTACATTTCCGGCCGCGCTCAGACAGAGGGAGTGAATGGAGACGCAACGCGAACGCAGAAATTGAGTTTGAGAAAGAAAAGAATTCACAAAGTAAGTGTGGAGGAAAAAGCGACGTGTTAAGCAATGGATAGGTGAATATTAACTTATATACGTTTCAGGCCACTGTACAGTCGTTTCGGTTTAATTGTTGATCTCCGAAATGAGATTCACTACCTGAGAATCAGATGTTCATATTTCAATGAAGAATAATTTGTTTGAATAAAAAAAAGTTCGACATTAAAATACTGCTTTTTCTACAGAATCCCCATCCATTGATACAACACAAATGCCTACATTCATCCCACAAAGAAAGTGTGGAGGAAAAAGCGTTTAGCGGGTGGAGGAAAAGGTGTTAAGCAATGGATACGTGAATATTGATTGGCGATTAACTTATATAAGTTTCATGCCACGGTATGTTCATTTCGGTTTTATACACTTGTTGATCTCCGAAATGAGATTCAATACCTGAGAATCAGATGTTCATATTTCAATGCAGAATAATTTGTTTGAATAAAAAAGGGTTCGACATTAAAATACTCCTTTTTCTAATGAACTCGCATCTATTGATACAGCGGAAATGCCTACATTTCCGGCTGCGCTCAGACAGAGGGAGTGAATGGAGACGCAACGCGAACGCAGAAATTGAGTTTGAGAAAGAAGAGAATTCACAAAGTAAGTGTGGAAGAAAAGTAACGAGTTAAGCAATGGATACGTAACCTTTAAGGGGGATAAGTTCATGCCAATGTATGGTCGTTTCGGTTTTATTCACGTGTTGACTTTTTCTCCGTAATGTTCTATTACATGAGAGTCAGATGTTCATATTTTATGACGAATAATTTATATCAATAAAAAAGGGTTCGTCATTTAAACAATTACTCTTATAAAGTACTCGTATCTACTGATAACCTAATAACCCAGTCTGTAAGTCAAGTCTTTGTGTATTATTTGTTAAATTTATAATTACCAAATTTTGCAAATATGTATAAAATTTTATTGTAATTTAAAATTAGGTCATAAAAACTGGGTACCAACGTAGTCGATATTTATTAACGATAATCATTCTCTCTCAGTTGCCTCGCCCTATCACTTCTCTCTTTTCCACGTTTGTTGCGTACTACACATGCCCATAGTCACAACTTTAGATGCTATAGACATCTGTAAACAGATGTATTGATGTATACGCCCGAAAGACTTCCACAAACTATTTGGACCTTGAAATACTCAGACGTTATCGACGCTATCGAAATGAACTAAAATGAATTTAGTAGGACGTTTTAATGGCTTTAAGAGATGTTTAATTCCCTTTGGTAAATTTACTCACCGTAAATGAAATATTCTTTAAAACCTGAAACAGTGCACACTTAAATTTTGCTTTAGAGGATAGGAAATGGGGATCGTATTACGGAATCTCATGCAGACACTATTCTTTCTCTTGTTTGGAGCTCACGTGTACAATATTTCATTAAGATTGGAATAAAACGGCTTTTTACTCTAAAAAAGAAACAACAACAAACGTTACTCTTTGTGAAAGAGTAAATAATAATTTGTGAAAATGTAGCCAAAGGTGGGTCCGAAAAAACACTAAACCTTTCAATGACAACAGTATCGAAATTGGTTCAGCCGTTCCCGAAATTATCTTGGACAGACACAAAGACAAAAATTGTAAAAACAATTGAGATGGCTTTTATAACATTTAAATAAGAATACGAGATAATAAAAGAGCAGTTATTTTAAACTTCTGCGCTCCAGTCTTTCTTAAAATAACGCTCCAGTCTTTTTTAAATAGAAGATAGATTACATTAACAATCAAATACGCAACGAATCTATTATACACTAATACATCACACATTATATCGTAACACGGCTATTCACTTAGTCATTTCAAAAAAGTTCTATTTATTAAGGGTAAAAATCGATAAATATTTTAACTCATATCAATGTTAAACTGCAAGAATGTTGTGTTTTAAATTTAAAATACAATAATCCATTAGTAATTACATTAAGAGCGCAAAAGTGATTTTGGTTTAAAAATGTGATCGGATATAACACACATCAAAATAGTATTAGTGCATTTTAGTGTGTCAGAGTACATTCATTGGTATGTTACAATTCTAATATGTATATAAATATGATAATTCGAAGAAATGAATGAAAAAGCAATCGAAAAAAAAGTATAATGTGCAGTCAATATACCAGAATGCATAATCAGAAATAATCACCGTCAGATGCAAGAGGTTTTCGTACTGAATTTTAAATTAAGAGATAAAAGAGGTCGCATTCATATGTGACATTCCAGCATGCCATGAAAAAATAACAAACAAAAAAAAAACAAACAAACACGAAATGATATAATGAAAAGTACGTCCAACCCAGAGAGGGGGAATTCAACGGAGGGAAAGAGTGATCAAGGCACATTTCCCATCGGATTACCAACCGTCTGTCCTCTTCCTTTCATTATCATAAGCCGTCAATTATGCACAGGAAATTGTTGCAAAACCGGACGACAGCAATGTTTTTACGAGCTTTAAAAAGAGCAGGAGTGCGCTGTTTAGCCTGGAGAGCTCATTAGAAGCAACGAAGGTACCAAAAGCCGGGGACCGCGTCGTTGATAGCGGCTACGCAAACGACGAATCGGGTTCACCGCGCATGCGCCCAAGCAAGCCACCGATATCAAATCGTCGCGTCTCTTTCGTCATTAGCGGCGGACATCAAAGAGGCCGATGAGAGTCGGTCACTTCGCTGTGATCTAACAGCCGAGCGATTTGACTGCATTACGCTCTCTTCTTCTTCTTCTTCTTAGAGACCCACGGACGTCGGCGATAATTAACCGCAATATAATTCGGACTTCGATTCTGAGGACGCCTTGTTCCATGTCGGGAGGAGTGGTAGTACACCTCGAGGCTACACGAGTTCTGAAAGGGTTGGCACAAAAACAACGAGTGGTTTCTGAGAGTCGGGAACCACGCCAGAACCAGACTAATAGATACATTTTAATTGAAACCCGCGTCTCTCGGCCGGATCAAAGCGTGTAGGGGAGATAGAAGAAACGCTGAAACTGACGTGGGATTTGTTCAGTTATTATTTCAGCATACGACTTCTGCGCTTGAAGTTTTAAACACTAATAGGCTGACTTGTACGGATACATGACGTTAAATTAATGTTTCAAGCAGGTTTCCACGACATATGAAAAAGGTTAATTCGAAGCACGCACTCGTATGTAACTCACTCGGTATAAGGACTGTAAAGAAATATCTCTAATTTAAAATGTAATCGTTCAATATAATAAATAATTTCACAACACAGATATAAAACGTTTCATTGCAAAATATAACTATTCGCTGAAAAATATATAATACCAAATCGGAACATCTTATGACAACATGTGGATTCAAAATACCCTCAAAACATTTGAAATAAGGACAATTATGAATGTTTGAAACAAATTGAATTATCAGTTTTTCAATTTGACGACAGGAAAACGGTTTCTGGCACAATATTATTTTAATAAATTGGAACAATGATAATTGCCTTTATTCTCATAAAATATCAAATTGTTCACTTCAGGATCTACAATGAAATGCACAACCTTAGATCCAGGGAGATATCATTGTTTACCTCGATACCAAGTTAGTTAGTCGGTGAAGAATGCACAAAACTTGATTATGAACTCACTCTCCCGCATCTCCTTATTTTACTGAAGCATTCAAGGAAAATGCTCTGACAAATTGTAACACCTCTATACTTGCACCTTCGCAATTCAAGCGAAGTGTTGAGAACTCGTGTCTTGTATTCAAAACTATTCCTCTAACGCAACTAGGAAGAAAAATTTGGTAGCGATAAATTAAAAACTTCGTAAACATTTTTGAGAATCCAGTCCATTGTTAGTACCTGTCTTCAAAAATGAATACAGTACTTGCAAATTCTCAGAGCATTAAGATGACAGAGACAGCAGTAAATAAAAACATTTTTGATGATTAAAGAGTTAATTGTTAACGAGGTATGCGAACAATGACCTCGAGTCAGACAGCAAAATAGAAGAAAAGGTCTATGGACGAAATAACAAAGAGAAAGATGGGATATTTGTTACAAAACTATAATTTATTTCAGATATTAATATTTGCTCTCACTGAAAACAAACGTTAGGTTACCACAAATATCAAGACTGGCCATGATTGTGAATATAAAATGTCGTGTTCGGGTGAATAATATTGTTTTCTTTGTACACTCATATGCAGAGACGTTGTTTTTCCACTTTGTGCTTCATCGAAATATGATATTAACAATGTAGTTTTTAAACGAAAACCTTTGGCTGCGAAAAGAGTCGCATAAAAGAAGAAATGACGTCCTTTTATTCACATTCTCACCACATTATTTTCTCTTTAGAAAATTAGATTAAAAGGCCAGAGTTTTCTTGCGGCGGCGACGGCTCGGTTCGCCCTGTCGTCGGCGGCGAAGTTGGATTCTGCGGGCGTTTAAGAGGAGAGGCGAGGGCTTAGTAAAGCGGGGGCATCATTCTTTAACGGCATACGTTCACTGTGGCCGGAGAGAGGGGCGGCGGTAGATTGTGGCATTTGCGGAGATGCGGTAGGTGGGAGGAAGGGGCCACTGTTGGCGGCCTGAGGGCGACGGGGGCGGCCAAGGAGGCCGGAGGGCGGTCATAGTTACGCAGGGCGCGAGGGGTGGCAGTGAGGTCGGGGACGGGAGTGGAGGCATTATTGCGGCGAGGAGGTCGGGGACGGAAAGGGATGTGGGGCGAGATGATAGCGAAAGCGTCGAGGCCGCGAGGCGCAGTTGAGGGTCGACGACAGAGTCAAGGCAGGACGTGTTGCGCGCAAGTAGGAGGGGGTAGGGTTGGTGGTCAGTTGTGCGGTGCCCGAAAGCGGTTGAAAAGCGATGGGGCTGAGAAGAGTAACAGTCGTGTAGCGGTGATAGCGACGGGCAGCGGTGTGCGACTGGTAGGGACATGGAGGGCGTGAGCAGGGGTTGTGGGCCGTAGGGAGCGGGGGTAGGGTGGGGACACTGGTGGCAGCCGAGGCGGCGAAGAACGGTGGGCCGGGCACAAGCAGTGACGCGGAAAGCCGGTTGATGGGAGGGCGGCGGCGCGGTGAGAGCGACAGTGAGGGCCGGAGCGGGAGTTTGCGTATACGAGGCGGGGGTGGGAGTGGCGCTGGGCCGGGCGCCAAGAGTGACCGAAGTGGCAAGGAGGCGAGGTCTGCCGGTGGTAGTCTTCAGCGGTTTCTGGCGCGGAGACGGAGTTCCGGAGGAAGCAGATGGTTGCCAGCAGTAGGGGTTGGAGGCACGAAGTGGCGAATGGACCAATGGAGTGACAGAGGCCGCAGAAGTGACGTGGACCTGTGGTGATGGCGGAGTCGCAGTGAGGGCGGTAGCAGGGGTTGCGACTGTAGGGGAGCGGGGCAGGCGGGGGTACACTGTGCGACAAGCGACGCCGGTGAGGGCGACAGGGGCAAGAAGGGTGACGGCAGCGGTTGATGGCGAGGGCCGGCGGTCGCGGCGGGGGCGGCGCGAGGCCGGGAGCGCGGTGGTTTGCGGCCTGTCCTCGCCTGGGAGCCCCTGCTCCCAGTGTTCCGAAGGCGCCCGCGGCAGACCGCTTCAGGAGAAAGCCAGTTGCGTTGCGCAAAAGATATATATTTCTGTTGGTTTTCCATACGGGTGAAACAGGTTTTCGGTGTCTGCTCTAGTTGCGTTTAAGAGGAGAAACAAGTCTTGCAAAGGTCGGGGCTAGTTGTAAACAGACTTTTTAAATATTCATTACGTTGTGTTTGCTTTAGTCATGGCGTGTATTGCGTGATGCTAGCTGTAGGTTGTTTCCGTTTAGTTATGGATACTCGTGTGCTGAATAAGTCACAAGAAGAGAAATATCTGACAAACATGCGAGTCGTATGTGGTGATTGGAATTTTTTTTCACTATGTTCATTCTTTTAGAGCAGTGGAAAATTGTTCATACAGGACGAAGTTCCGAAAGTAGTAAATACGATTTCCATTTCTCAAAATAGTATAGAAAAATAGGTCAAAGAATACTCGGTAATGGCAAGGGCGAATATTATTCTAGAAAATGACAATAATGTATTAGTAAAATAAAAATTAAAAATTCACAAAAATAATATCAAAGAAAAGAACTCAATTTTCTATTTTAAAAAGACATTTGCGAAGTCACATCAGTTTCAAAAAAAATTCAAAACTAATGAAATTGTATTTCGGTAGCATTAAAATATAAACCTTTCTAACGATTTCAGCTCCTACACTCATTTAGCAAACCAACTGTTTTCATCAGCTACTACACAGTAACTACCGCAGTATTCCGGCGTACTCTGAACCGAAAACCCGTCCCATTACGACGTCCCCCGCAGGACCTTATTTCTGCGCAGCCGTTCGGAGCGCGCGCCCGGGGGCTTAATGGAGGAAGCGGCTTGAATTTTCGCGAAGCGTTCTGCCGATTCGGGAAACATCCTGCCCTTCGAGCACACCGCCCTCTTCGGAGCGTCCTCGCGACGCTCGCGCCACAGGCGGTCGAAAACAAGAACTTGAAGAACCCACGTTCAACGCAGTTTCATCTGGATTAGCGGCGCGCCGCCTGGAGCTGGGAATCAGTGTTGATGAATTGCAATTGAATTTGCCTTATTTTACGTGGCGAGCTCGGGCTATCAGGCCCGCTTTTCCGTCTGACCACGCAAATTTCGGTTGCGCTCCTTTGCATCAACTAGCAACAGAAAGAATTGTATTTCTTGGGCGAGAAAACAGCGATTTTGATTTAGCTCAGAGGCATAATTTGGCTTGAGGATCTTTGTACATGCAGTTAATCTACTTGCATGGGACAGCCAGCTTTACTTGCCCTCCGAAGGGAAGGCGTACGATTTTTTCGCCCTTAAAAATCCACGGATTCGAGCGGTTTTCTGAACCCTGCGAACTGGTACACACATTCGCGTACGCTAACCGTTACACCATCGCCCCGGCAGTGTGATGTCACTGCAGTGGCTCGGGCCGGGAAAGTCCTTGAGGTTCTTGTCGCTGCGCCGGCAGGATTTTTTGGACACTAGTTCCATGCTAGGCCGATTTCACCCACTGTCGGAAGAGAATTGTTTTAGCGGCAGATGATGATTCTTGATGTCGGGAGATGAGTCGAGCGGCTCTGATCGGTAGTTTTCAATTTTTCTGCAGATTAAAACGTTTGCGACGGTGGAAGCAGCATATCCTAACAAACGGCCGCGGACTGCGCCACGTCGTTTCCTCCCTCTTCCTTGCCCAATTCTCATCCCTTACTTACACTTTATGTTGCACAACCAACATTACCCCATCTATGGCGGGAGCACCTTCAGGACCTCTTCCAGGCTGTAAGGGTGCGCCGCTGTTGGGAAATATTGATTGGGTGATTCGGACAACGGATCTTCGGCATCAGGCGGTGGAAGATAACAGCCACCTCTCCGGATAAAGAACATTATACTGCACGTACGGGACCGTGCGGAATAAACAGTTGACGAACCCCGAAACACTAATTCAAATCAACACCTTTCAGGGTAGCATTCTACGCTGTGCCAAATACACATCAATGTTATTATGGATAACCTCACCACAATGTAGTATTAATGTATTCTTTCTTCAATAATTGATATAGAAACATTTCTTCAAACAACGAAACCAATTTATTTGTACTTCGTTCTTTCTAAAGATGTGTGTCTTCAATATATACAAATGAAGACAGAATCAAACTTTCTTTTTTTTTCTGTTTTACACGAATTTGTTGCGTAAATACTGATCCTCCCTCATTGACCAAACAAAATTACACCCTTCACATCTTTTATTAACTTTCAAACAACTTATATACACAATAATTACGAACCTTTTTCGTATGCTGATGGCATGTCATTGATTGCAGCCAAATGAAAGCAACCAATCAACAAACATTCATTTGTGTCTGTTCGCTCTGGCAATTTGTGCCGCGTGAAACGCGTTGAAAACATTGGTAAACTGTCTAATTAAAAATTTAAAATGGGGTAATAACTAACATATACAATTTTTTACGACATGAAAACTGATTATTTTATCATTAAAAAATATTAGTGATTAAAAGTAAAATAAAATTATCTGGAATAGAGGTCGGTTTTGCTAGAGGTATATAAAAAATATTACATCTTCTACGTTCTCCGAAGGCTTTCTGTCATCAGCATTCATCGACCATCGGAATTCTATCGACGTGTCTGGAGAGATTGTTGGCATAAATCTGCGAAATTAACTGTTGTTCTTCACTCAAAGCCAATGGTGGACGTGGCCTCTGCCGTTACTAAATATCCAATACGCGCAGCAATGTGAAATAAAAGGTTAGGCATCTTCCGGCCCTTTTGAGCGAGTTATGGTGTGTTAGATAGTCGTGGTTACTCGAAAAATATAAATAAACTCCATAATTAGTAACTTTCCAATTGCCACAGAAATTGAAATACAACTACGTTGTCTCCGATCATTGTGAGAGGGCATGTGTTTTACTTTGATCCAAGAAACCGGGAAAAAAATCCAAAAAGGTTCGGCGGGAGACATCGTTGACTGCAGACTTGTTACTTGTTCCACTAGAACATCGATTCACAGATTTTTACAAAAAATATAAGAATAATAATAATAATAATAATAATAATATAATAATAATAATAATAATAATATATTTAAAAAATAGTATCCTAATCATCGGTAAAGAAAATTAATTCAAACAAAATGTTGTTTCCAAAGAAAATAAAACCTTAAGCCAAACTATTGTTATGATTTTGCAAATTTAAAGAAAATGTGATAATACATAAACGTATTAGCACATTTGGACGTAATCTATTCTCATTTTTCTTTATCTATTCTTTTTCTTTATCACTTTTCTTTCTCGTATCTAATTAAACTTAATAGATTTCTTTTTAGTGTTCTCCTCGAACTTTTTATAAAGAGATCCACCTTTAATTTATGTTTATTATTGTGGATTATATCATAAGGGTAACTAGTAACCTGCTGTTCTAAATTCTTCGGAGTTTCTGAAAATCTCAAAAATATTGGGAACTAAACAATCATAGCCATTCTGTGGATTTGTATAAAATTATGTATCGAGGATCTTTTTTCTGTCAAACATTAGATTGAAAAAAAATGTGCTGTGCTCAATACTTGCCAATCAAATACCCTTCTAAATGTGCATTTCGAGCAAGATATCACAAAACGTATCCATTGTAATATTTTTGCAAACTCATCATTTGTTTTAATGATCGAACTTGAAACAAATCACGTCGGGGAGTGGGTATAGTAGGAAGACTTGTGAATGGAGAAATTACGACGAGGAAGGCAGATTGGTTTGTCGGGAATAAATACTTAAAATGTTTCACAGTATATTTCTCCTATATGTTTGGCCCATTTGACAAGTGTGCGGGTGCGCGCGCCACGGAGGTTGCCGGGGTATTACCGTTTTGTAGACATTCGCCTTGCGGTTATTCGGCGCCGAATGCCGCTACTTGAATTTCGTTTACCGCCTCGTCGCGTTAATGGTTAGCGTCTTACGGCGCCTCTCCCGTTAAGTGGCAATCGAACCGGGCTTCTCGCTTACACGGTACACAAACCCGCCCACTTCGCCGTAATCAAGGTTTGTTGGGACGGGGCGAGGGGAAAGGGAGGGCAGGGAGCGGGTGAAGGGTGGAAGGGCTTCCCCTCGTGCCTCCGGCCGCGCGCGCCGCCCTTCCCTGTGCGGTCTTTCCAGGAGGATTCTCGGCCCTTTGCTTACGCCCTCGATGTTTCCTGTACGTCCACTGGCCCCTTGATTTTCTGAGGCTATTGTTTCCCGTTCTCCTTCCCTTGCATGTTTTGCTGTTTAATCCTTTGAATGTCGACGACTACATGCAACGTTGTACCTGCTTCGAAAGTAGTTCTTAGTCAGTTACTCCTAAATGTTTCTGTATGACCGCAAGACGAGACTTCCTTAATCAACCCGTTTCTTACTTCTCCGCTAGCACTGTTTTTATCACGTCTTCAATCCGAAATGGTGCGAGTCTTCAGAATCGTCATACGTTCTTCAAAGTGCTTTCTGATTAAGTTGGTTATGGTTCACTGTTTTTATAGGCTAGCCTGTCATTGCCTTTCCTTATTGCCTACTAATTATTCTTCAACTCACCCAAAGTCGTTAGTAGTTCGACGCGAAACATTATATTAAATTCACTACCATTTATCTTTACCATTTATCGATACCATCTTCACAAAAGGCACTGTTCTCGGCCGCTTTTTTCCCTCTCAGTGTTTCCTGATTTCTCGTCCGTTCATTATTTTCTTGGACCCATTTACACTCTTCCTCTTTGGACGAATGATTCCGGAGTTTTATTGAATTGTGCTCTCCTCCTGTGGTTGAAGAAGCCTTACGCGTATTACAGTGCGGGGCCATCTTACCTCCGAACGTTTGACTTTAGGAAGCGTTGTAAATCGGATCCTACAGTCAACTACTTCTACCCTTCTTCGGCTTCACTGTTTACCACTTCCTTAATTAGTCGAGAGAAGATTTGGCTCAAGACCACATAGCTGCGGGTGTTGATTGTTGGCTCGACATTTTACACACGCTGTTTCCATGTTTCTGTTAGTTACTATTGTCGCGGCAACTCCTTTTTTAGGTCAAGACATGGATCCTGAGAGATCTTTGTTATGGTTTAATGTTAAGGAAATAATTTTTATTTTGAAATAAAACAATTATTTATAAATTCTATAAAGCTCCTATTGGATTTCTGGAAAGAACTATGAAGTATTTTGTTATTTCTTAAATAACTTTTTGTCGCGCTCCGGCCCTTTCCTCCTTCACTGTCTAAGTTTTTGTCTTCATCTTCCTCATTTCTGTTTTTGTTCCTCTAAAATTTAATGATTAAAATTGTTTGAACAGTACAGATATGGGTTGTTTGAAATATTAAAAATGTTAAGTGAAGATTATCACGCAATGCAGTACAAAAAATTATAATCCTTTTAGAATTTCTTCTCTTTCTTAACATCACAAAGCAGTACAACGCCGAAAAAACAAATGGTGAGAAAAAATGTTTACAGTTTGCGTTAGAACGCAATCATTTGAACCTGAGTGGTGGTTTTCGATTCTTCTGACGCCTACACCATCCTTCAGTTCCGCGGTTTTCCCCATCCATCCCTCCCTTTTCGCGTCTACCTCCTTCGCCGCCCCCGCTGGGGCGTCGCTCCTCGGGAAAGAAGCCAGTCGACCAGGCCGGCCAACTCCCTTTGATTACATTTCTGACATGTGGTTGATGGATCTCTCCCGTCAAAAAAGAGGAGTATTGCTTTCGACCTTTAAATTATGCTCTCGGGGTCAATTTTCGAGAAAACTCCAGAAGCCGGTTATGGTGAGTCGGACGGCGGTGTTGGAAGAGTGGTGTACAGTGCAGCAAATATTGTTTTCTTATGGACATTCCTCTTGAACGTTGAGAGAAATTTGATTAATTCTGTACGGAGCGATTTCGTTCTTTATGAGCTACATGGACTCATTTTTAACAATTAGTGCGTCTATAGAAATAAAGTAGTTCGAGCGAACTTTTACTTGGCAAGAGTTGAAAGCTAAAGGCCACTATACACCAATAACGACAATTTTAAGTACTGGTTGTACAATGAATTTTACCACAAATTCGCCATAATATCCAACCCATTCTACCATGTCCTCTTTATTATCTCCAGAAAGACCAAATTCCGCCGCCAAGTATTTCAATTAAGAACAGGGAAAATGATAGGGTCATCGAAGCAACGTGGCATTGACTATTCGATATTTCCTTACCAGGAATACACAGAACGAAGTAACCAGGTACCACCAATTAATATATTACGTGTGTGTAGCAAGATTGACATTACGAAGAAAATGAAGTATCGTATTGTTTCAGATCAAACTTCATCTGAGACGACATGAATTCAAATCTGGCTTCCACTTAAAACGTTGAAAAAAAATACTGTAACCACACTCGAAATCATAGAACGTGAATAATATAAACTTTTAGGAGCAGCTCCTTTAACTCTTCTCCTTTAACTGTGCGAGCACCCCAGCGCGATCTTATTACCAAAGAGTAGAAGTTAGTTGGGCGCGGGGGTCCGGGCTGCAACGGGCGCGCCTGTCAGGTTACTTGTTTTCGTGCGGCCGACGCTGTCGCCCCTTTTTCATTCGGCCCGTCGCGAGACGGAATCCAGGGCGCTTTTTCCCCGGGCGCCCGCAGCGGGCCGGGGAGGAAGGGGAAAAAACCCGGGGTATGGTGATGGCGGACGGCAGGCGGCGGGGGTGCTGAGTGCGCGAGAGACCGTTGAGGCGGATGCTGACGGGAGGCAGTAAGTGAGGATTGATTGATTGGATATTTAGTGATCGAGGTGCGTCAACTGCTAAAGCTTTAGTTTCAGGAAGTGTAATTTCGGTGTTTTTCATCGCGGGAGAGGAAGTGGTTTCTCCCCCGCTGGATAGCGAGATCCGGCGCGACCTACTTCTGGTTGCGGGGAGTTTCTCACTCAGGTATCCCCACCAGCGGCGACCCTGTCCTAGCCGGGAGAAGCTCTAAGCTCCCGATTTGTGTCCCGGCATCCGGGGAGGTAGTGCATGTAATGTGTTTAAGAAGAGATGAAGAGATCAAGGGAAGAGAAGGAAGGTCGCGCGTGGACCGTGTCCCGTTTTGTTGGCTGCTCCATCATTCGCCTGTGTAGATCGGAGAAACCACGGAAAAATTAGAAATCAGAGCTGTCTGTCCGCTAAAACTCTCCTCCAGACAGCGGGCTAGATCCATTTGATTAGCGGGTAAATTGACGAGCATTCAAATAAAATAATCGAGGCGTTGTCGTTTGCCAACAAAATTGTTTTGTTTGAACATGTCTTAAGCCAGCATCAGGTTTCCTGATACAAAACGTATTAAAAAGATCAAACATTCAGTTAAGGACTTAATAAGATACAATGTTGCAATAGTGGTTGAGAGATCGTTGAGTACAACTTTGTAAGTTTTTGGCAAGGATAACGCCTCTAGTTGTTTATTAGGAGCGTTGCAAACTGTTAACAGAGGTGTCGGGGTGCACAGGAGAGGCCAACTAGTAGAAAATAATCGCATGGGATTAATTTAATTAAAAATGTCATCAATTTTTGAGAAACGTACACTTGGCTCCTCTCGAACTCGCTAAATACTTCAAGCACTCGGGACTCAGAGTATTCTCTGATTGGGGTCACGCAAAAGCAACTTCCGTAGGAAAACAAGGTAGAAGACCTAAATGCGTACTTGACGAGAGGAATCTCTATTATTGAAATATGGCAAGAGAGGCCCGATCTGAAGCATTGCAAAATAATTCATGAAGACGGGCATGGTTTTTATGATTTTAGACAAGAACTGCAGTTACAGTAGTTTTAATAGATTGAATGAAACAGTACACATAAAAACTTGATTCTAGTTTAGTTCTCTAAGATTGGTGTGCTTTTCTAGTGCTTGTGAGCATGTTTTTATCACTGTCCAATCGATTAGTTTCATTCAATCAACGGAGAAACGCAGGGCGTAGGGACTTTGTGGTGGCGCGGGGGCGGTGGTAGCTGTGCAGTGCCTGGCGGAGTTCTGAGTGAGGGCGTTGGGGGCTGGACGAGTGCAGAGGTAGTGGTCATGGAAGTGAGTCAGAGGTGTGGGGGCGCGGCGGCATCGAATATAAAAAGAATGTGTTTTCTGGGGAATCTCCAGACCCCTTTGCCAAGAAGAGACAATTCGCGGAGATGACTTCGGCGAACGCAAAGTTCTAAGCATGGGCTACCTACTTTTTCTTTCGCGCTAGTGTCAGAAGACGCAGCTTTTTAGACAGTCTCCAAAGCGTTCGTGCTCCGTGATTGTTCTGAGGGTAGATTTCTCGGAAGGAGCTATGCGGCTCGTCATTGTGCCACCCAGTGGATTCATGCACTAAAACTTCAACATACATCTTTGAATCTTTTCAATTCCATTTTTGATTGCCCAACTACTTCGTCAGGAAAACGGAAAAGGTCGCAAATTGGTACTTTGAAAAAACTTATTAGCATCTTCTGAAATCGCATCAGACATTTTGCCCTGAGGAAGGTCGCAGCATGACGCCGAAAACGTTGGATCTGTGCCTAGGACGAGGTATTGCTTCCGGACAGACAAGTAGACCACGCCGGGAAAGCAGGCATTTCAGAATTAGTACTTGTATCTGTGTATTTTGGTTTACTGCCCTCTTTCGGAATACACTTAATTTATTTAGTAACACTTTAAAATGGCTTAGGTCTGGTGGCCACCATTTATATGTTCACCAATTGAAACACTTGCGTGTATACGTCATCTAAATATTGCACGTTATACTTTGTTCGTGTTACTTTATTTAATTAATTTTTTAAATGTCGAGATAAACTTTGGAATTTTCTGTAAAGTATACGAGGGCATGTTTTTGTAAGATTGATATTGTTGAAATGTTCGATGTCGAACCAATAGCAGGAGTGTTGTCATTATTTCATTCTTTGGAAACTCGAACATTTGTTTGTAACAGACTCCTGTTGAGAAAGAGCCCCCTGAAGCAAAGCATTAACGCTACCTGTTTGCCAGTTACTAAAAGTCATAATCAAGAGACGTCTTTGTTGGCATGCGCACCCATACAATCTTCTATTGTCCGATTTTCATCGTGAACTGACTTCTCCTCACTAAAAACACATAGCCCCTTTCTCCTCCGTATTGTCTGTTAGCGTCACGTATTCTTAGCAACAGTAGTCTCTGAGGCGGTGTTTCTTCATCCAGAGTATTTCGACATTCTATGTGGACGTACTGTTGTGCCTTGAAATGTTACTCCAACACAGTACAAAATTTATTTTATTGTTTCTGTTATTGCGGCATCCATGCTTTTGTGTTACAATCATACAATATCTTCAAACATGTTTTCTTTTCGTATTAACGTTTATTTTTTCTCATTTCATCAAGTCTGCTTCTACAATCACCAATTCTCTTCACATGTAAAAATGTTTTATGAGCATATTTATGTCGTTGGATTTATGAAACAAATATTTGTGTTCAGAAGAACAATTCATTTAGTGGTTTAGAGGAAACGTTTCGTTAAAATGTTTTTAAAAAAATCAATGTATCTTCTATGCTGAGGTAATTCCTTTAAACTTTCCTGTAACACTTTTGATAGCAGTATATGGACTTCCAGGCTCAAACTTTTATTTAATGGAATTCCTGAATTTAATGAAAATTATCCCATGAGTTGAAAATTCTCTCGGAATTCCCAATATAACAACAAATATCTTTAGATAAAACAGAAGAAAACAATTGATGATTTCTCAATTCAGTAAGGATTTGTGTTAACAGATTACGAGATATCTTCAGTATGAGCACTGGAGAAGGAAGCAGAGCCGTTAGTGCGGCCAAAAGTGTTGCATGGAGGTTGCCCGGCAAAGTAAGCTGAAGAGTTTCGGGACTTGGGCAGGGTTGCGGAGGTTTTGACAGCGGTAAGTGAATGTGGGGACATTCCAAGGGACGTTAAGCCTCCCTTGAAGCTGTAGAAAAGGACAAGTATCACTGATTAAGAACTTTTCGTGTATTTGAGGCTACAGAGCATAAAAAACCGATAGTCGAAGGACAAAATCAGTGAAGGAAAGTAGATCAGTAAAGTGTTAGAAAGTTTGTCATAATCAATACCAATGTGAAAAGTGTTAAGCCCGTTTTTAATATTTTGCAGTAACTGTGTGGTAGTATTGTAATCTGCATTTTGCAGTTTTGAAGTAAGTGTGCAAACAATCAATTTTTCGCGTAATTCTTTTGAATGAAGAACTGCAGTGTAATTATTGCCTATTTTTAATTATTCATTATTTAATTTTGGAATTGTAACTTTTGTTTCATTCACATAAAATAACATGCATCTTCAAACTAAATATTTGTTTAGAACAAAATATGGGAATTGGTATCTGGCTGCTATTTTATATAGAAATTCTATTAAACACAGCCCTGCGTTGAACAGAAGTCCTTTTACGTTGAATAGGCACCAAGCACATATTGGGAATAGGACGTATTGGCGAGTCTCTTTGTGCCTCGGAGAATTATGCGGATTACATTCGCGGTATTTGGAAAAACGGTAATGAAATAACGATATTGCCGTAAAGAAAAAACTCCAGTGATCTAAATATTTAATACACACACTGATACGTATAATACCGTATAGGTCTCAAACGATGAATAATGAGTATATTAATTAAGTCGATTACACTTAACTTTTTCACCCTATATCTTATACCGCCACAAGTTATATTCACCACTTTACCTTGCATCTTAATTATCTTAAAATCATTAACAACACAAGCAAAAAAAAAAAACCCGTAGGCTTCAAACGTAAAAATTGGGTATCGTTACACGTAACCCCAAGCCTGCCAGTATCTTAGTTTCTAAATTAAATACTATGTATTTACACCAATTCGGATACATTCTTCGCTTTATCCGTTATTATTTTCAATGGTCTTTTTTTCTCCAACATTTTTTTTCCTAGGGCTTTGGATACAGCGGGTAGCCGGTTATCCTTTAAGTTACCGATCGGGACGCATATTCCACCATCCACTAGACCAACCAACACACGTTGCGGACTTCTCTGATCTAAGGTCAGCAGAACGCGAGACCCTCCGGCAATAACACGTACATGGAGACAAAGAACAAACAACCATGCCCAAAGCGGGGAATCGAACTCGCGACCCTTCGGCCAAAGCGCTGTGTTCGCACATGCTCTTGCGCACCTCGGCCATTTTACGTCGGCTTCTCTACATTGTACCCAGCCTAAGCCACTGCTCACCTAAATTCCCATGCCTTGTACTATGTCTTTTCCTCACTGATCCCCTGTCGCCGCTTCGCAATCTTCAAAATATCCAGTTTCATGGATAAGCGAAGCGGTGTCCGTACAGGGAGGCTGTCTGTTGTCAGCGCAGCGGGAATGTGGGGGTACTGTTGGCTGGGGCGTGCAGAGTAGGTTAGGTTTAACGGGAAAAGTGTCACTGTGCTTTTTTAGTTTCTGGAGTTGTTATTTGCCGTATGAGTGAGTGGAGTGTGTATGTTGTGTTGTATGTGATGAGTGTGGTGTATGGGTGGTTTGTTTGGTGGAATTGTGTTGGGTTTTTTTTGGTTGTGTTGTGATTGATGTGATTTTGTGTGATAATGAGTTTGTTTTGGTTGGGCCTTTTGTTTGTTTTTGGTTTTTGTGTGAGTGTGGTATGTTAATGTATGTGTGTGTGTTAATGGAAGTGTGTGGAAGATTGAAAGATATTTTTTGAATTAAGCGGACACTGGTTTTTGGAACAAGCTCTAAATAAGGACAGGAGTAGAAACGACCTCAGTAAGCAGTAAGGAGTAAGACCCAAGTAGGAAAAATAATATGCATTTGTGTGAGGTAATTGAGTAGAACTCATTAAAAAAGTAAAATAGACCAAAAGGATGAGCAAATAATTATTAATTTTTTATATACAGTGGATGTTTGTTTGTGTTTTGTGGAATTTGGACTAATTCTTATTAGTTGTTTAGAAATTCACATTAAAATTTACAAATAACTTAACAGTTAATAATCACAACAGAGCTATACTTACCAAGACATCATAAGATAGAAGCACTTGAAGTTAATTATAATGGGTAGGAGCATTAAGTGAAGAAGAAAAAGGAAGGAATATGGAGAAAGTACATAAAGAATATATTCTCTGTACATAAAATGTTAAGTTAGTTCATTGGATTTTGGTGTGTAATGTTACATGAAAAGTAAGATAGAGAAACTTGGTTCATAGGAATCATCCTCTAGAGTTATTTTTTAATGTAAATCTGAGAAAGTGGATTAGTGAAAGAGTGTTTTGATAAGTGAAGTATCAGTAAAGTGTATGCGTATTAAAGTAGCACTTATAATACATATACATAATAGTAGCAAAGGCATACTATTTTATTTCTTGTTGTGGATTTCCTTGTGGAACCTGAAATTGCTTATAAAAATTGTAAATGTAAGAAAGAGCTATCAGTACGTCTTGAGTTAACAATTATACTGAATATGAGGAAAGTGGATAATAATAAAAATTATAATGGAAAGTATGTAATGCAGGGCTTCATGAACGACTTATAGTTAATGAGGAATTATTATGTTCAATATTAATGATTGGGCATTTTTCTAATTCATCAATTGAGATTATAATGGAATAAATTGACAGTTTATCGAAACAATTCTTTCTTCTTTTTCCTTTGTCCCTAGAATGTTATTGGCATTGGAATGGCATCAAGTGGAAATATAAAGGAGGTGCTAGTATAGAATTATGTCTGCAGTGCACAGGAATAGAGCATATTATGTTGCCAAAGGGAAAACTGCCAAACTAAGAAGGCAATTTTATCAATTTAAAAAATAATTTCAAATGTTCTGTTCTAGCCTGCCTTGTTTACGATAGGGCGTTAATTGGAAGGTTAAGCCAAGGCAGACTTGGGGTCACAAATAATAAGCTTAAGTGGAAGTGAAGGATAAGCACTCTCGGCGTCAACATTTTGTCGTTTGACATATGGCTCTTTTTCCTACCCAAATCCATTATAAGTATTAGCGTGTATCATGTTATTTATATCAGTGTTGATACTAATATTGCAAGAATCCCAAATCAATTTAGGATTTTGAAAAGTGAAAAATATTTTTTTGTTTAAAAGTGGTATTTAAGAATGTACTAAATGACAACACTGAAGTGAATATATGAATGAATAGTTAATAAATTGAAATGATTAGGGTATGTATTAAAAATGAAATTTAAATAGAAATGTAATATCGTGAGTATACATTTATACAGCACTTAAGCATACTTATGCAAGTATTAAGACATTCAGAATTTTATACATGATTCAATATTGACTTGATTTCAGTATACGCTTTTGTATTATATATATTACGTATTGTATTTTTTAATTAACTACTTTGATAATGATAACGAAGTATTAGGCTCCTGAAATTATTTTCTAATCTAAGGTGTACCACAAGTTCGGAATCGGGCGCCAGCCTCAATTCGAAGAATGACCCAACGGCCAACACGGACAGAAGCCGTTTCGCGCCGAAAATCCCTCCGAAACACGTATTGATTAGATGGACGGGCGGTTCCGCCCCTTTTTTGCGCGCTGGATTTGGGCCGCCCCGCGCCGTGCCGCCCGGCGTGTCGACGCCGTTTCTTTTTTGCGAAGGCACCTCACGTCTCGCGCGCCGGCCAGCGCGGCGGCGTTCTCTTTTTGTGCGGTGGCGAGCGGTGGACGGCGGTGCGGTGGCCAGTGTTGACGTGACGGTGGTGGAGGCGTGTCTGGACGCGGGAGGAATTCGAAGGCGACGGCGGGGGCGGTCGGGAATGTTTGTTCGGCGAAACGACTAAGGGACATTGCTTTCGTTGGGGTAGTGTTGGTACTAACACGTTGAATGCGGGTGTGTGTCAGAGGGGTGAAAAAAGAAGAAATCAGATTCATTCCGATCATGTACTTGGGAAATATAGGAAGACTAGTTGCAATTATAGCTGAACACTTTCTGTACTCTCAAAGAGCTGTGGATATATTTACCATAATTTTTTAAAATTTCTGGTTTAAGTTGGTGAAACATTAATCAGTTTGCCATAATGTACATCAATATTTTTGATGTAATGAGCATTTTCCTGTATGACGTTATACTGTGAAGTGTTGGCGTCGTTAACACGAGGGCCAGAACCGTTAGGTTGGTGAAAGTACGCGGCGGGGAGGAAGGAGTTAAGCCTGAACATCCGGGGGAGTTGCGCTTCTTGCGCGGTTGACTCATGTAGAAGCCGCAGAGCCACAAAAATACCGTTGGCGTTAAACTCCGAGGAGGCTAGCTAGGCGTGCCTCAACCGGAAGCAGGCGAGCAACCCTTGAGAATCTAGTGTGGGCGTAAACAAGGGCTGCCAGGCGAGTCCGCGGCAGCCGGCGAGACCTTATCTATGGAAAACCAGTGGTGGGGGGTGTCAGCCTCAAACTATTAACGCGGCGCCATTGCCGCCCGCGTCTCATTCAGTTTAGCATCGGGTAGCTTGTCGTGTATGTACAAGGAGGGTTTAGGAGTGGATGGTGCGAGATGTCCGAGAGTAGGGCAGACCGATCTCACGTGCTGTAGGCACACGGTCGCCACGACCGGGTTACTTTTGGCGTCAGGGCCATGTGACGGTAATTGTCACGGGACAGAGGTCGACGGCGCGCATCACCGCGTGGGCTTGTATTTTCTGCGGTTAAGCAGGTGTCGAAAGCGAAAGAAGTTGCCGGAGTGTTGTTAAATATTAGCAATCATTGTAACTTGTACATTAATTCTTTGAATATATTATTTTTTATTTTTGTTAATTGAATTTCTTTTTATTTCACTACGTCACAGAAGCCTGTTTGTAGCAAAAATTGGCTTACTGAAACGTCCACTCCTTAGACCGAAATACTCTTCCTTCCACGGCTCATGATGTCGGCTGTGGCATAATTCCTGACGCAACTCATTCTGAGAATTCAGTCGGTACTCGAATATGAGAATAACACAATCAAAGTATTTGCCATTTTTCAATAAGAAATCGAAATTGTTTCTTTTTTGTGTTTGTATGTTTCCTGAGTATCCTGGGCATATACCGAAACACTGATCGAGACTACTCACATGGCCCACATACTGCTTACTTTCCTCATATATATAATAATATATATATAATAATTATATATATATTATATTATATATATTAGTAATTAGGTAAAATATTTCTGGAAATCGTTAATCTGTCGGCTTATTT
>BOPP01000042.1:2079309-2091911 GCA_017312745.1 Gryllus bimaculatus
TGCAAATACTTGATTGTGTTATTCTCATATTCCGAGTACCGACTGAATTCTCAGAATGAGTGCGTCAGTAATTATGACACAGCCGACATCATGAGCCGTGGAAGGAAGATATTTCGGTTCTATATTTCTATATTTCTATATTTCTATATTTCGGTTCAGGAAATGCTCATATACATCAAAATATTGATGTCCATTTTTTGCAACTGCTAAATGTTTACACCACTTAAACAAGAAATTTTAAAATTATGGTAAAATATATCAACAGCTCTTGCGAGAAAGAAGTGTTCAGACGATATTGCAACTAGTCTTCCTATTATTTCCAGTACATGATCGGATGAATCTGATTCTTCTTTTTTTCACTCTGACACAACCCGCATTCGCATGTTAGTACAACACTACCCCCAACGAAAGCATGTCCTTCGTCCGTTTTCGCTCAACATTCCCACCGCCCCCGCCACCCGCTTCGAATTCCTCCGCGTCCCGACACGCCTCCACCACCGCCAGCGTCAACACTGGCCACCGCCACCGCCGTCCACCGCTCGCCACCGGCACAAAAGAGAACGCACGCCCGCTGGCCGGCGCGCGACGTGAGGTGCTTCGCAAAAGACGGCGTCGACACGCCGGGCGGCACGGCGCCGGGCGGCCCAAATGCCAGCGCGCAAAAAGGGGGCGGAACCGCCCGTCCATCTATCCAATACGTGTTCGGAGGGATTTTCGGCGCGAAACGGCTTCTGTCCGTGTGGCCGTTGGGGTCATTCTTCGAATTGAGGCTGGCGCCCGATTCCGAACCTTGTGGTACACCTTAGATTAGAAATAATTTCAGGAAGCCTAATACTTCGTTATCATTATCAAAGGTAGTTAATTATAAAAATACAATACGTAATTATAATAATACAAAGCGTTATACTGAAATCAAGTCAATATTGAAATCATGTATAAAATTATGAATGGTCTTAATACTTGCATAAGTATGCTTAAGTGCTGTATAAATGTATACTCGTATAATTACATTTCTTATTTAAATTTCATTTTAATACATACCCTAATCATTTTCAATTTATTACTATTCATTCATATATTCACTTCAGTGTTGTCAATTTTAGTACATTCTTTAAAACCACTTTAAACAAAAAAATTATTTTTCACTTTTTCAAAATCTAAATTGATTTGGATTCTTCAATATTAGTATCACACTGATATAATACAGATACACGCTAATACTTTATATGAATTTGGGTAGGAAAGAGCCATATGTACAAACGACAAATTGTCGACTCGAGAGTGCTTATTCCTTCACTTCCACTTAAGCTTATCATTTGTGACTCCTAAGTCTGCCTTGGCTTACTTTCCGAATTACGCCTGTCTTAACCAAGGTAGGTAGACAGAAAATTTGAAATTATTTTTTAATGATAAAATGTGTTCTCAGTTGGCAGTTTTCCTTTTGCAACATATATGCTCTATCCTGTGCACTGCAGACCTAATTCTTATACCTGGCAACTCCTTTATATTTCCATCTTGATGCCATTCCCAATTGCCATAACATTCTAGGACAAAGGAAAAAGAAGAAAGAATTGTCGATAACTGTCATTTATTCCATTATAATCTCAATTGATGAATTAGAAATGCCCAATTCATTACTATTGAACATAATAATTCCTCATTAACTATTATAGTGCGTTCATGAAGCCCTGGCATTACAACTTTCCATTTATAATTTTTATTATTATCCACTTTCCCTCCATACTTCAGTATAATTGTTACACTCAAGACTACTGATAGCTCTTTATTACCATTTACAATTTTTATAGCATTTCAGGTTCCACAAGGAAATCCACAACAAGAATTAAAATAGTATGCCTTGCTACTATTATGTATATGTATTATAAGTGCTACTTTTAATACATACACTTTACTGATACTTCACTTATCAAAACAACTCTTTCACTAATCCCACTTTCTTCAGATTTACATTAAAAATATAACTCTAGAGGGATGAATGTCTATGACCAGTTTCTCTTATCTTACTTCAGTGGAACATTACAACCAATCCAATCCAACTAACCTAACATTTTATGTACAGAGAATATATTTCTTTATGTACTTTCTCCATATTCCTTCCTTTTTCGTCTTCACTATCTTCTACCTATTATAATTAACTTCAACTGCTTCTATCTTATGAATGTCTAGGTAAGTGTAGCTCTGTGTATTATTAACTGTTAAGTTATTTGTAATTTATGTGAATTTCTAAAAACAACTAATAAGAATTAGTCCAGAATTCCACAAAACCAAACAAAACATCCACTGTATATAAAAATTATAATTATTTGCTCATCCTTTTGGTCTATTTCTACTTTTTTATGAAGTTCTACTCAATTACCCACACCAATGCATATTATTTTTCTACTTGGGTCTTACTACTTACTGCTTACTGAGGTCGTTTCTCACTCCTGTCCTTATTTAGAGCTTGTCCAAAAACCAGTGTCCGCTTAATTCATATCTTCACTCTTCCACACTCTTCCATTAACACACACACATACACTAACATACACAGTCACACAAACACACAAGCACACAAACACATTATCACACAAACACACAAATACACAATCACAATCACACACACACACACAAACACACACACAAACACACACACATACATACACATACTCACACAATACAAACACATACATACACACTCACTCACTCATACAGACAAATAAACAACTCCAGAACTAAAAAGCACAGTGACACTTTCGTAAACATAACCTACTCTGCACACCCCAGCCACAGTACCCACAATTCCCGCTGAGCTGACAACACAGCCTCCCTGTACGGACACCGCTTCGCTTATCCATGAAACTGGATATTTTGAAGATTGCGAGCGGCGACAGGGGCTCAGTGAGGAAAAGACATAGTAGCAAGGCAGGGGAATTAGGTGAGCAGTGCTTAGGCTGGGTACATGTAGAGAAGCCGACGTAAATGGCCGAGGTGGCCAAGAGCATGTGCGAACACAGCGCTTTGGCCCGAAGGGTCGCGAGTTCGATTCCCGCTTTGGGCATGGTTGTTTGTTCTTTGTCTCTCATGTACGTGTTATTGCGGAGGGTCTCGCGTTCTGCTGACCTTAGATCAGAGAAGTCCGCACGTGTGTTGGTTGGTCTAGTGGATGGTGGAATATGCGTCCGATCGGAACTTAAAGGATAACCGGCTACCCGCTGTACCAAAGCCCTAGGAAAAAAATGTGGAGAAAAATAAGACAATTGAAAATAATAACGGATAAAGCGAAGAATGTATCCGAATTTGGTGTAATACATAGTATTTAATTTAGAAACTAAGATACTGAAGGCTTGGGTTACGTGTACGATACAATTTTTACGTTTGAAGCCTACGGGTTTTTTTTTTTTGCTTGTTGTTAATGATTTTAGATTAATTAAGATGCAAGGTAAGTGGTGAATATAACTGTGGCGGTATAAGATATAGGGTGAAAAAGTTAAGTGTAATCGACTTATAATATACTCATATTCATCGTTTGAGATATACGGGTCATTATACCGTATCAGTGTGTTGTATTAAATATTTAGATCACTGGAGTTTTTTCATTTAACGCAATACGTTATTTCATTACCGTTTCCAAATACCCGAATGTAAGTCCCGCCATATTCTCCGTAGGCAAAAAGAGACTCGCCAATACGTCTATTCAATATGTGCTTGGTGCCTATTCAACGTAAAAGGACTTCTGTTCACGCAGGGCTGTGTTATAGAATTTCTATAAAATAGAGCCAGATACCAATTCCCTCATTTTGTTCTAAACAAATATTTATTTGAAGATGCATGTTATTTTATTGTGAATGAAACAAAGTTACAATTCAAAATTAAATAATGAATAATTAAAAATAGGCATAATTACACTGCAGTTCTTCATTCAAAAGAATTACGGCGAAAAATTGATGTTTGCACATTACTTCAAAACTGCAAAATGCAGTTACATACACAACACATTACTGCAAAATATTAAAATCGGGCTTAACACTTTTCACATTGTATTGATTATGAACAAACTTTCCTAACACTTTCAACTGATCTTACTTTCCTTCACTGATTTTGTCTTCGACTAATCGGTTTTTATGCTCTGTAGCCTCAAATACACGAAAGTTCCTTAATCAGTGATACTTGTCTTTTCTACAGATTTCAGGGAGGCTTAAACGTCCCTTGAATGTCCCCACTCTCACTTACGCTGTCCTAAACCTCCGCACCCTGACACAAGTCCCGAAACTCTTCAGCTTTACTTTGCCGGGAACCTCCATGCAACACTTTGCCCCACTAACGGCTCTGCTTCCTTCTCAGTGGCTCATACTGAAGATATCCGTAATCTGTTAACACAAATCCTTACTGAAATTGAGAAATCATCAATTGTTTTCTTCTGTTTTATCTAAAGATATCTGTTGTTATATTGGGAATTCGAGAGAATTTTCAACCTCATGGGATATTTTCATTAAATTCAGGGAATTCCATTAATAAAAGTTTGAGATGGAGTCCATATACTGCTATCAAAAGTGTTACAGGAAAGTGTTAAGGAATTACATCAGCATAGAAGATACATTGATTTTTTTAAAAACATTTTAACGAAACGTTTCTCTAAACCACTAAATGAATGTTCTTCTGAACCACAAATTATTTGTTCATAAATGCCAACGAACATAAATATGCTCATAAAACATTTTTACATGTGAAGAGAATTGGTGGATTGTAGAAGCAGACTTGATGAAATGAGAAAAAATAAACGTTAATACGAAAAGAAAACATGTTTCGGAGATATTGTATGATTGTAACACAAAAGCATGATGCGCAATACAAAACAATAAAATAAATTTGTACCTGTGTTGGAGTAACATTTCAGCACAACAGTGACGTCCACATAAATGTCGAAATACTCTGGATGAAGAAACGACCGCTTCAGAGACTACTGTTGCTAAGAATACGTGACCTAACAGACAATACGGAGGAGAAAATGGGGCTATGTGTTTGTGAGGAGAAGTCAGTCACGATGAAAATCGTGACATAGAAGATTGTATGGGTGCGCATGCAACAAAGACGTCTCTTGATTATGACATTTAGTAACTGGCTAAACAGGTAGAGTTGATGATTTGCTTAAGGGGCTCTTTCTCTCAGGAGTCTCGTTACACAAATATTCGGAGTTTCAAGAACGATTAATGACAACACTCCTGCTATTGTTCGACATTCGAACATTTCTAACAATATCAATTCTTACAAAAACAATGCCCTCGTATACTTTACAGAAAATTCAAAAGTTTATCTCGACAATTTAAAATAATTAAATAACGTAACACGAACAAAGTATACGTGCAATATTTAGACTGTACGTATACACCAAGTTGTTCAATTGGTGAACATATAAATGTGGCCACCAGACCAAGCATTTTAAAGTGTTACTAAATAAAATTAAGGTTGTATTTCGAAAGAAGCAGTAAAACAAAAATAAACATGATACAAGTACTATTCTGAAAGTGCCTGCTTTCGCCGCCGTGTCTACTTGTCTGTCCGGAAGATACCTCGTCCTAGGCACAGATGCCAACGTTTCGGCCGTCATGCTGCGACCTTCCTCAGGGCAAAATGTCTGATGATTTCAGAAAGATGCTAATAAGTTTTCAAAGTACCATTTGCGACCTTTCGTTTTCCTGACGAGTAGTTGGGCAATCAAAAATGGAATTGAAAGATTCAAGATGTATGTTGAAGTTTTAGTGCATGAATCCACTGGGTGGCACAATGACGAGCGCATAGCTCCTCCGAGAAATCACCTCAGAACAATCACGAGCACGAACGCCTTGGAGAAACTGTCTAAAAAGCTGCGTCTTCTTGACACTAGCGCGAAAGAAAAGTAGGTAGCCATGCTTAGAACCTTTGCGTTCGCCGAGTCATCATTCTCGAATTGTCTTCTTGGCAAAGGGGTCTGGAGATTCCAGAAAACACATTCTTTTTATATTCGATGCCGCCGCCGCCCCCACACCTCTGACCTCACTTCCATGACCACTACCTCTGCCACTCGTCCAGCCCCCAACGCCCTCACTCAGAACTCCGCCAGGCACTGCACCAGCTACCACCGCCCCCGCCACCACAAAGTCCCTACGCCTCGTTTCTCCGTGTGATTAATGAAACTATCGATTGACAGTGATAAAACATGCTACACACTAGAAAAGAACACCACACCTTAGAGAACTAAAATAGAATCAAGTTTTTATGTGTACTGTTCATTCAATCTATTAAAACTACTGTCACTGCAGTTCTGTCTAAAATCATAAAACATGCCCGTCTTCATGAATTATTTTGCATCTCAGATCGGGCTCCTTGCCATATTTCAATAATAGAGATTCTCTCGTCAAGTACGCACTTAGTAATTCATACCTTTGTGTTTCCTACGGAAGTTGCTTTATCGTGACCCCAAATCAGAGAATACTCTGAGTCCCGAGTGCTTGAAGTATTTAGCGAGTTCGAGAGGCAAGTGTACGTTCTCAAATTGATGAATTTTTAATTAAATAATCCCTCGATTATTTTCTACTATTTGGCTCTCCTGTGCACCCCGACACCTCTGTTACAGTTTGCACCTCCTAAATAAAACAACTAGAGGCGTTATCTTTGCCAAAAACATTACAAAGTTGTACTACGATCTCTCAACAATATTGCATTGTATTTTATTAGTCCTTAACTGAATGTTTTGATCTTTTAATACGTTTTTGTATCAGGAAACTGATGCTGGCTAAGACATGTTTCAACAAACAATTTTGTTGGCAAAGACAACGCCTCGGATTATTTTATTTGAATGCCTACGTCAATTTACCGCTAATCAAATGGATCTAGCCGCTGTCTGGAGGAGAGTTTTAGCGGACAGACGCTCTGATTTCTAATTTTCCGTGGTTTCTCCGATCTACACCAGGCGAATGATGGAGCAGCCTAACAAACGGGACACGGTCCACGCGCGACCTTTCCTTCCTCTTCCTTGATCTCTCATCTCTTCTTAAACACAGTTACATGCACTAACCTCCCTCGGATGCCGGGACACAAATCGGGAGCTTAGAGCTTCTCCCGGCTAGGACAGGGTCCCGCTGGTGGGAGATACCTGAGTGAGGAAACTCCCCGCAACCAGAAGTAGGTCGGCGCCGGATCTCGCTATCCAGCGGGGGAAAACCACTTCCATCTCCCGCGATGAAAACACGAATTACACTTCCTGAACTAAAGACTTTAGCAGTTGACGCACCCGGAATCACTAAATAATCAATCAATCAATCCTCACTTACTGCCTCCCGTCAGCATCCGCCACACGGTCTCTCGCGGCACTCAGCCACCCCCCCGCCCCCTGCCGTCGCCATCACCACTACCGCGGTCTTCCCGGCGCTGCGGCCGCCCGGGGAAAAAGCGCCCCTGGATTCGTCTCGCGACGGCCGGATGAAAAAGGGGCGACAGCGTCGGCCGCACGAAAAAGTACCCAGAGCGCGCCCGTTGCAGCCCGGACCCCCGCGCCAACTAACTTTCTACTCTTGGTAATAAGATCGCCGCTGGGGTTGCTCGCACAGTTAAAGGAGAGAGTTAAAGGAGCTGCTCCTAAAATGTTTATATTATTCACGTTCTTATATTTTCGAGTGTGGTTTACAGTATTTTTTTTCACGTTTTAGTGGAAGCCAGATTTGAAATTCATGTCGTCTCAGATGAAGTTTGATCTGAACAAATACGATACTCATTTTCTCGTAATGTCAATCTTGCTACACGTAAATATATTAATTGGTGGTACCTGGTTACTCGTGTCTGTGTATTCTGGTAGGAATATCGAATAAGTTCAATGCCACGTTGCTCGATAGAACCTATCATTTCCCTGTCTTAATTGAAATACTTGGCGGCGGAATTTGTCTTTCTGGAGAATAAAGAGGACATGTAGGATGGGATTGGATATTATGGCGAATTTGTGGTAAAATTTCATTGTACAACCAGTACTTAAAATTGTCGTTATTGTGTATAGTGGCTTAGCTTTCAACTCTGCCAAGATAAAAGTTTCGCTTCGAACTACTTTATTCTATAGACGCACTAATGTTAAAATGAGTCCATGTAGCTTCATAAGAACGAGAATCGCTAGTACAGAATTATCAAATTTCTCTCAACGTTCAAGAGGAATGTCCATAGAAAACAATATTTGCTGCCACTGTACACCACTTCTTCCAACACCGCGTCCGGACTCACCATAACCGGCTTCTGGAGTTTCTCGAAAATTGACCCGAGAGCATAATTAAAGGTCGAAAGCAATACTCCTCTTTTTTGACGGGAGAGGATCCATCACCACATGTCAGAAATGTAATCAAAGGGAGTTGGCCGGCCTGGTCGACTGGCTTCTTCCGAGGAGCGACGCCTCAGCGGGGGCGGCGAAGGCGGTAGACGAAAGGGAGGGATGGATGGGGAAAACGCGGAACTGAAGGATGTGTAGGCGGTCAGAAGAATCGAAAACCACGCAGCTCAGGTTCAAATGAATTGCGTTCTAACCAACTGTGAAACATTTTTTCTCACCATTTGTTTTCGAGTTGTACCTGCTTTGTGATGTTTTAAGAAAGAGAAGAAATTCTAAAGGATTATAATTTTTGTACGTGCATATGCTCGTGATAATCTTCACTTACATTTCTTAATATTTCAAACAACCATATCTGTACTGTCAAACAATTTAATCATTAATTTTAGAGGAAGCAAAACAGAATGAGGAGATGAAGACAAAAACATTAGACAGTGAAGGAGGAAAGGCCGGAGCGCGACAAAAGTTATTAAGAAATAAAAAAAGTACCTTCATAGTTCTTTCCAGAAATCCAATAGCTTTATAGAATTATAAATAATTGTTTATTTCAAAATAAAAATATTCCTTAACTTAAATCATAACAAAGATCTCTCAGGATCCATGAACTTTGACCTAAAAAAGGCGTTGCCCGACAATAGTAAACTAACAGAAACATGGAAAGCGTGTGTAAAATGTCGAGCAACATCAACACCCGCAGCTATGTGTGTCTTGAGCAAATCTTCTCTCGACTATTAAGAAAGTGGTAAACAGTGAAGCCGAAGAAGGTAGAAGTAGTAGACTGTAGGATCCTATTTACACGCTTCCTTAAGTCAAACGTTTCCGGAGGTAGAGTGCCCGCATGTATACGCGGTAAGGTTTCTTCAACCACAGGAGGAAAGCACATTCAATAAAACTCCGGAATCATTCGTCAAAGAGAAGAGTGTAAATCGGGTCCAAGAAAATAATGACGGACGAGAAATCAGGAACACTGAGAGGGAAAAAAGCGGCGAGAACAGTGCCTTTGATGAAGATGTATCGATAAATGGTAGATAAATGGTAGTGAATTTATAAATGTTTCGCTCGAACTACTAACGACTTTGTGAGTTGAAGAATAATTAGTAGGCAATAAGGAAGCAATGACAGGCTAGCCTATAAAAACAGTGAACTCATAACCAATTAATCAGAAAGCACTTTGAAGACGTATGAGATTCTGAGACTCGCCACCATTTCGGATTGAAGACGTGATAAAACAGTGCTAGCGGAGAAGTAAGAAACGGTTGATTAAGGAAGTCTCGTCTTGCGGTCATACAGAAACATTTAGAGAGTAACTGACCAAGAACTACTTTCGAACAGGTACACGTTGCATGTAGTTCGTCGACATTCAAAGGATTAAACAGCAAAACATGCAAGGGAAGAGAACGGAAACAATAGCGTCAGAAATCAAGGGCCAGTGGACGTACAGGAACTTCGAGGGCGTAAGCAAAGGGCCGAGAATCTCCTTGCAAGACCGCGCGGGAAGGGCGGCGCGCGCGGCCGGAGGCGAGAGGGAGAAAGCCCTCTCCAGCCTTTCACCCGCTCCCGCCCTCCCTTTCCCCTCGCCCTCCATTCTTGATTACGGCGAAGTGGCGGGTTGTGTACCGTGTAACGAGAAGCCCCGGGTTCGATTGCCACTTAACGGAGAGGCCCGTAACGCTAACCATTAACGCGACGAGGCGTAACGAATTCAAGTAGCGGGCATCGGCGCCGAATAAACGAGCGATGTCTACAAACGGTAATACCCCGCACCTCGTGGCGCGCGCACCGCACACTTGTCCGAAATGGGACAAACAATAGTATAAATATACTGTGAAAAAGTATTTATTCCCGACAAATCAATCTGCCTTCCTCGTCTGTATTTCTCCATTCACATGTCTTCCTCTGTACCACTCCCCGACGTGATTTGTTTTCAAGTTCGATTATTAAAACAAATGAATGAGTTTGCAAAAATCTTACAATGGATACTTTTTGTGATTATCTTGCCTCGAAATGCACATTTAGAAGAGTATTTGATTGGCAAGTATTGAGCACAAGCACATTTTTTCAATCTAAGTGTTTGATAGACAAGATCCTCGATACATAATTTTATATAAATCCACACAATGCAATTATTGTTTAGTTTCAATTTCAATTTTTGAGATTTCAGAACTCAGAAGATTTCAGAACAGCAGTTATTATTTACCCTTATGATATAATTCCAATAATAAATATAAATTAAAGGTGATTCTTAATGAAAATGTTCGAAAGGAGACACTACAAGAAAGCTATTAAGATTAATAGGTAGAAAAAGAAAATGTGATAAAAAATAGATAGATAAAGAAAATGATGTAATAGAAACATCAAATGTGATAATACGTTTATGTATTATCACATTTTCTTCAAATTTGCAAAATCATAACATAGGTTGGCTAGTTTTCTTTTCTTTGGAACAACATTTGTTTGATATAATTTTCTTTACCTATGATTAGCATACTATTTTTTTAAATATATAATGTCTTTACAAATTGTGTTCTCTTTCTAGCATATATCTGATTTTTCGCTAGCTAACTGAAACCGCACCAGAGAACAAGCATTTGCTCATTCGGTTGCATCTGCTGTATTTGTTAATTTATGGGGAAATTAATACAATTATTATTATTATTATTATTATTATTATTATTATTATTATTATTATTATTATTATTATATTTGTAAGAAATCTGTGAATCGATGTGTAGGGGAAGAATTAACAAGTCTGCAGCACGAACTCTCCTGCCGAACCTTTTTGGATTTTTTCCCGGGTTTCTTGGAATCGAACAAAACTACATGCCCTCTCTCATGATCGCAGACAACGTAGTTGTATTTCAATTTCTGTGGGCATTGGAAGTTACTAATATGGAGTACCACGATATCTAACAAAACCATAAGCTCGCTCAAAAGGGCCGGAGCTGCCTAACTTTTATTTCAATTGCTGCGTGTATTGGATGTTAGTAACGTAGAGGTCACGCCACCATTGCTTTGAGAGAAGACAACAGTTAATTTGCAGATATATGGAAAAATCTCTCCGGACACATCGATAGAAATCTCCGATGTAGATGAATGCTGATGACAGAAAGCTTCGGAGAACGTAGAATGATGTATATTTTTATATACCTCTAGCAAGACGACCTCTATTCAGATAATTTTATTTTACTTTTAATCACATAATGGTTTTTTATGATAAAATAATCAGTTTTCATGTCGTAAAAATTGTATAGTTAGTTAATTAACCATATTAAAATTAATTAGACAGTTTACAATGTTTCAACGCGTTTCAACGCGGCACAATTGCCAGAGGCGACAGAAACAAATGATGTTTGTTGATTGGATTGCTTTCATTTGGCTGCAATCAATGACTGCCATAGCATACGAAAGGTATCGTAATTATTGTGTATATAAGTTGTTTGAAAGTTAATAAAAGATGTGAAGGGTGTAATTTTGTTTGTCAAGAGGGAGGATCAGTATTTACGCACAAAATTCGTGTAAACAGAAAAAAAAAGAAACGTTTGATTCTGATCTTCATTTGTATATATTGAAGACACACATCTTTAGAAAGAACCGAGTACAAATAAATTGGGTTCGTTGTTTGAAAGAAATGTTCTAATCAATTTATTGAAGAAAGAATACATTAATACTACCTTGTGGCTGAGGTTATCCATAATAACATTGATGTGTATTTGGCACACGTAGAATGCTACCTGAAAGGTGTTGATTGATTAGTGTTTCGGGGTTCGTCAACTGTTATTCCCGCACGGTCCCGTACGTGCAGTATATGTCCCGGAGAGGTGGCTGTTATCTTCCACCGCTGGATGGCGAGATCCGTTGTCGAATCACCCAATCAATTATTTCCCAACAGCGGCGCACCCCTTAAGCCTGGAAGAGGTCCTGGAAGGTCTCCCGCCATATGGGGTAATGTGTTGTGCACATAAGTGTAAGTAAGGGATGAGAATTGGGCAAGGAAGAGGGAGGAAAGATCGTGCGCAGTCCGCGGCCCGTTTGTTAGGATACTGCTCCACCGTCGCCAACGGTTAATCGCAGAAAAATTGGAAAACTACCGATCAGAGCCGCTAGAATCATCCTCCCGATCATCAGATCATCATCTGCCGCTACAATTCTCTTCCCGACAGTGGGTGAATCCGGCCTAGCTATGGAACTAGTGTCAAAAATCCTGCCGGCGCAGCGACAAGAACCTCAGGACTTCCCGGCCCGAGGCACTGCAGTGACATCA
>BOPP01000042.1:2091936-2115650 GCA_017312745.1 Gryllus bimaculatus
CCCAGATGTACAGAACCAATCCATTGATACCAACACAAATGCTACATTATCGCCACAAAGAAAGTGTGGGAGGAAAAAGCGTTTAGCGGGTGGAGGAAAAGGTGTTTAAGCAATGATACCGTGAATATTTGATTTTGGCGATTAAAAACTTATAATCAGTTTTCATGCCACGGTATTTGTTCCCCATTTTCGGTTTTTAACACCTACACTTTGTTTTTTTGGAATCCTCACCGAAATGGAGGATTCCCCCCCCAATTACCCCCTGGAAAAGAAATCAGATTGTTTTCAAAAATATTTTCCCCCCCCCCCAATGCCAGAAAAAATTAATTTTTGTTTTTGAAATAAAAAACAAAGGGTTCGAAAACATTAAAAAATACTCCCTTTTTTTTTCTAATGAACTCCGCAATCTAATTGATAACAGCCGGAAAAATGCCCTACAATTTCCCGGCCACCCTTTGCGCTTTCAAGACAAGAGGGAGTGAATGGAGAACGCCAACCGCCGAACGCAAAAGAAAATTGAGTTTTTGAGAAATGATAGAGAAATTCCAACAAAAGTAAACGTGTGGGAAGAAAGTAACGAGTTAAGCAAATGGATACGTAACCTTTTTAAGGGGATAAGTTTCATGCCAATGTATGGTCGTTTCCGGTTTATCTCACGTGGTGACTTTTTTCTCCGTAATGTTCTATACATTTGAGAGTCAAATGTTCATATTTTATGACGAATAATTTTTATATCAATAAAAAAGGGTTCGTCCATTTAAACAATTACTCTATAAAGTACTCGTATCTACTGATAACCTAAATACCCAGTCTGGTAAGTCAAGTCTTTTGTGTATTATTTGTTAAATTTATAATTTACAAATTTGCAAATATGTATAAAAATTTTCATTGCGTAATTTAAAATTAGGTTCTAAAAACTGGTACCAACGTAGTCGATATTTATTAACGATGAATCATTCTCTCTCAGTTTGCCTCCGCCCCTATCACTTCTCTCTTTTCCACGTTTGTTGCGTACTACACATAGCCCATAGTCACAACTTTAGATGCTAAGACATCTGTAACAGTGTATTGATGTATACGCCGAAAGACTTCGCACAAACTATTTGGACCCTTGAAATACCAGACGTTATCGACGCTATCGAAATGAACTAAAAATGAATTTAGTAGGAACGTTTTTAAATGCTTAAGAGATGTTTAATTCTCTTTGGTAATTTACTCCACCGTAAATGAAATATTCTTTAAAACCTGAAACAGTGCACACTTATTAAATTTTGCTTTAGAGGATAGGAACTGGGGATCGTAATTAACGAGAATCTCATGCCAGACATCTATCTTTCTCTTGTTTGGAGCTACCGTGTACCAATATTTCATTAAGATTGGAATAAACGGCTTTTTACTCCTAAAAAAGAAACAACAACAAACGTTCTCTTTGTGAAAGAGTAAATAATAATTTGTGAAAATGTAGCCAAAGGTGGGGTCCGAAAAAACCACTAAACCTTTCAATGACACACAGTATCGAAATTCGGTTCAGCGTTCCCCGCAAATTATCTTGGACAGACCACAAAGACAAAAATTGTAAACACAATTGAGATGGCTTTTATAACCTTTAAATAGAATACCGAGATAATAAAAGAGCAGTTAATTTTAAACTTCTGCGCTCCAGTCTTTCTTAAAAATAACGCTCCAGTCCTTTTTTAAATAGAAGATAGATTACCATTAACAATCACAATACGAACGAATCTTATTATCCATAATACCTCACACATTATATCGTAACACGGCTATTCACTTAGTCATTTCAAAACAGTTCTATTTATTAAGGGTAAAAAATCGATAAATATTTTAACTCATATCAATGTTAAAACTGCAAGAATGTTGTGTTTTAAAATTTAAAATACATAACCATTAGTAATTACATTAAGAGCGCAAAAGTGATTTTTGGTTTAAAAAATGTGATCGGATTATAACAACAGCATCAAATAGTATTAGTGCATTTTTAAGTGTGTCAGAGTACATTCATTGGTATGTTCATCCTAATATGTTATAAATATGATAATTCGAAAGAAATGGAATGAAAAAGGAATCGAAAAAAAAGATAATGTGCAGTCCAATATACCAGAATGCATAATCAGAAATAATCACCGTCAGATGCCAAGAGTTTTCCGTACTGGAATTTTAAATTAAGAGATAAAAGAGGTCGCATTCATATGTGACATTCCAGCATGCCATGAAAAAAATAACAAACAAAAAAAAAACAAAACACCACAACGAAATGATATATGAAAAGTACGTCCAACGCCAGAGAAGGGGGAATTCAACGGAGGGAAAGGAGTGATCCAGGCACATTTCCGCATCGGATTACCGAACTGTCTGTCCCTCTTCTTTCATTATCCATAAGCCGTCACTTATGCAAGGAAATTGTTGGCAAAACCGGACGACAGCAATGTTTTACGAGCTTTAAAAAGAGCAGGAAGTGCGCTGTTTAGCTGGAGAGACTCATTAGAAGCACAACGAAGGTACCAAAAGCCGGGGACCGCGTCGTTGAATTAGCGGCTACGCAACGACGAAATGGGTTCACCGGCATGCCGCCCAAAAGCGAGCAATCCGATACAAATCGTCGCGTCGCTTTCCGTCATTAGCGGCGGACATCAAAGAGGCCGATGAGAGTCGGTTCACTTCGCTGTATCTAACAGCCGAGCGATTTGACTGCATTACGCTCTCTTCTTCTCTTCTTCTTAGAGACCCACGGACGTCGCGATAATTACCGCAATATAAATTCGGACTTACGGATTCTGAGGACGCCTTGTTCCATGTCGGGAGGAGTGGTAAGTACACCTCGAAGGCTACACCGAGTTCTGACAGGGTTGGCACAAAAACAACGATGTGGTTCTGAGAGTCGGGACCCACGCCAGAACCAGACTAATAGATACATTTAATTGAAACCCGCGTCTCTCGGCCGGATCAAAGCGTGTAGGGGAGATAGAAAAACGCTGAAACTGACGTGGGATTTGTTCAGTTATTATTTTCAGCATAACGATTCTGCGCTTGAAAGTTTTAAACACCTAATTGGGCTGCTTGTACGGATACATTGACGTTAAATTAATTGTTTTCAAGAGGTTTCCAAGATATATGAAAATGTTAATTCGAAGCACGCACTCGTATGTAACTCACTCCGGTTAAGGACTGTAAAGAAAAATCTCTAATTTAAAAAATGTAATCGTCAATATATATAAAACATTCACAACACAGATATATAAACGTTTTCATTGCAAAATATAACCATTCGTTTGAACAATTATATAATATCCAAATCGAACATCTTATTGACAACATGTGGATTCAAAATACCCCAAAACATTTGAAATAAGGACAATTATGAATGTTTGAAACAAATTGAGTTTATCAGTTTTCAATTTGACGCAACAGAAATCGGTTCCTGGCACAATATTAATTTTTTAAATAAAATTGGAAACCCGATGATAATTGCTTTCTCTCATAAAAATACAAATTTTCACTCAGGATCTACAATGAAATGCACAACCTTAGATCCAGGGAGATATCATTGTTTACCAGATCGATACCAAGTTAGTTTAGTCGGTGAAGAATGCCAAAACTTGATTATGAACTCAACTCTCCCGCATCTCCTTATTTTACTGAAGCAAATTCAAGGAAAATGCTCTGACAAATTGTAACACTCTATACTTGCACTTCGAATTCAAGCGAAGTGTTGAGAACTCGTGTCTTGTATTCCAAAAACTATTCCTTGAACGCAACTAGGGAGAAAAATTTTGATGCGATAATAAAAACTTCGTAAACACTTTTTTGAGATCCAGTCCATAATTAGTACTGTCTTTCAAAAATGAATACAGTATTCTTGCAAATCCTCATGAAGGCATTAAGATGAACCAGAGACCAGCAGTAAATAAAACATTTTTGATGATTAAAGAGTTAATTGTTAACGAGGTATGCGAACAATGACCTCGAGTCAGAAGCAAAATAGAAGAAAAGGTCTATGGACCGAAATAACCATAAGAGAAAGAAAATAAGCCGACAGATTAACGATTTCCAGAAATATTTTACCTAATTACTAATATATATAATATAATATATATATAATTATTATATATATATTATTATATATATGAGGAAAGTAAGCAGTATGTGGGCCATGTGAGTAGTCTCGATCAGTGTTTCGGTATATGCCCAGGATACTCAGGAAACATACAAACACAAAAAAGAAACAATTTCGATTTCTTATTGAAAAATGGCAAATACTTTGATTGTGTTATTCTCATATTCGAGTACCGACTGAATTCTCAGAATGAGTTGCGTCAGGAATTATGCCACAGCCGACATCATGAGCCGTGGAAGGAAGAGTATTTCGGTCTAAGGAGTGGACGTTTCAGTAAGCCAATTTTTGCTACAAACAGGCTTCTGTGACGTAGTGAAATAAAAAGAAATTCAATTAACAAAAATAAAAAATAATATATTCAAAGAATTAATGTACAAGTTACAATGATTGCTAATATTTAACAACACTCCGGCAACTTCTTTCGCTTTCGACACCTGCTTAACCGCAGAAAATACAAGCCCACGCGGTGATGCGCGCCGTCGACCTCTGTCCCGTGACAATTACCGTCACATGGCCCTGACGCCAAAAGTAACCCGGTCGTGGCGACCGTGTGCCTACAGCACGTGAGATCGGTCTGCCCTACTCTCGGACATCTCGCACCATCCACTCCTAAACCCTCCTTGTACATACACGACAAGCTACCCGATGCTAAACTGAATGAGACGCGGGCGGCAATGGCGCCGCGTTAATAGTTTGAGGCTGACACCCCCCACCACTGGTTTTCCATAGATAAGGTCTCGCCGGCTGCCGCGGACTCGCCTGGCAGCCCTTGTTTACGCCCACACTAGATTCTCAAGGGTTGCTCGCCTGCTTCCGGTTGAGGCACGCCTAGCTAGCCTCCTCGGAGTTTAACGCCAACGGTATTTTTGTGGCTCTGCGGCTTCTACATGAGTCAACCGCGCAAGAAGCGCAACTCCCCCGGATGTTCAGGCTTAACTCCTTCCTCCCCGCCGCGTACTTTCACCAACCTAACGGTTCTGGCCCTCGTGTTAACGACGCCAACACTTCACAGTATAACGTCATACAGGAAAATGCTCATTACATCAAAAATATTGATGTACATTATGGCAAACTGATTAATGTTTCACCAACTTAAACCAGAAATTTTAAAAAATTATGGTAAATATATCCACAGCTCTTTGAGAGTACAGAAAGTGTTCAGCTATAATTGCAACTAGTCTTCCTATATTTCCCAAGTACATGATCGGAATGAATCTGATTTCTTCTTTTTTCACCCCTCTGACACACACCCGCATTCAACGTGTTAGTACCAACACTACCCCAACGAAAGCAATGTCCCTTAGTCGTTTCGCCGAACAAACATTCCCGACCGCCCCCGCCGTCGCCTTCGAATTCCTCCCGCGTCCAGACACGCCTCCACCACCGTCACGTCAACACTGGCCACCGCACCGCCGTCCACCGCTCGCCACCGCACAAAAAGAGAACGCCGCCGCGCTGGCCGGCGCGCGAGACGTGAGGTGCCTTCGCAAAAAAGAAACGGCGTCGACACGCCGGGCGGCACGGCGCGGGGCGGCCCAAATCCAGCGCGCAAAAAAGGGGCGGAACCGCCCGTCCATCTAATCAATACGTGTTTCGGAGGGATTTTCGGCGCGAAACGGCTTCTGTCCGTGTTGGCCGTTGGGTCATTCTTCGAATTGAGGCTGGCGCCCGATTCCGAACTTGTGGTACACCTTAGATTAGAAAATAATTTCAGGAGCCTAATACTTCGTTATCATTATCAAAGTAGTTAATTAAAAAATACAATACGTAATATATATAATACAAAAGCGTATACTGAAATCAAGTCAATATTGAATCATGTATAAAATTCTGAATGTCTTAATACTTGCATAAGTATGCTTAAGTGCTGTATAAATGTATACTCACGATATTACATTTCTATTTAAATTTCATTTTTAATACATACCCTAATCATTTCAATTTATTAACTATTCATTCATATATTCACTTCAGTGTTGTCATTTAGTACATTCTTAAATACCACTTTTAAACAAAAAAATATTTTTCACTTTTCAAAATCCTAAATTGATTTGGGATTCTTGCAATATTAGTATCAACACTGATATAAATAACATGATACACGCTAATACTTATAATGGATTTGGGTAGGAAAAAGAGCCATATGTCAAACGACAAAATGTTGACGCCGAGAGTGCTTATCCTTCACTTCCACTTAAGCTTATTATTTGTGACCCCAAGTCTGCCTTGGCTTAACCTTCCAATTAACGCCCTATCGTAAACAAGGCAGGCTAGAACAGAACATTTGAAATTATTTTTTAAATTGATAAAATTGCCTTCTTAGTTTGGCAGTTTTCCCTTTGGCAACATAATATGCTCTATTCCTGTGCACTGCAGACATAATTCTATACTAGCACCTCCTTTATATTTCCACTTGATGCCATTCCAATGCCAATAACATTCTAGGGACAAAGGAAAAAGAAGAAAGAATTGTTTCGATAAACTGTCAATTTATTCCATTATAATCTCAATTGATGAATTAGAAAAATGCCCAATCATTAATATTGAACATAATAATTCCTCATTAACTATAAGTCGTTCATGAAGCCCTGCATTACATACTTTCCATTATAATTTTTATTATTATCCACTTTCCTCATATTCAGTATAATTGTTAACTCAAGACGTACTGATAGCTCTTTCTTACATTTACAATTTTTATAAGCAATTTCAGGTTCCACAAGGAAATCCACAACAAGAAATAAAATAGTATGCCTTTGCTACTATTATGTATATGTATTATAAGTGCTACTTTAATACGCATACACTTTACTGATACTTCACTTATCAAAACACTCTTTCACTAATCCACTTTCTCAGATTTACATTAAAAAATAACTCTAGAGGATGATTCCTATGAACCAAGTTTCTCTATCTTACTTTTCATGTAACATTACACACCAAAATCCAATGAACTAACTTAACATTTTATGTACAGAGAATATATTCTTTATGTACTTTCTCCATATTCCTTCCTTTTTCTTCTTCACTTAATGCTCCTACCCATTATAATTAACTTCAAGTGCTTCTATCTTATGATGTCTTGGTAAGTATAGCTCTGTTGTGATTATTAACTGTTAAGTTATTTGTAAATTTTAATGTGAATTTCTAAACAACTAATAAGAATTAGTCCAAATTCCACAAAACACAAACAAACATCCACTGTATATAAAAAATTAATAATTATTTGCTCATCCTTTTGGTCTATTTTACTTTTTTAATGAGTTCTACTCAATTACCTCACACAAATGCATATTATTTTTCCTACTTGGGTCTTACTCCTTACTGCTTACTGAGGTCGTTTCTACTCCTGTCCTTATTTAGAGCTTGTTCCAAAAACCAGTGTCCGCTTAATTCAAAAAATATCTTTCAATCTTCCACACACTTCCATTAACACACACACATACATTAACATACCACACTCACACAAAAACCAAAAACAAACAAAAGGCCCAACCAAAACAAACTCATTATCACACAAAATCACATCAATCACAACACAACCAAAAAAAACCCAACACAATTCCACCAAACAAACCACCCATACACCACACTCATCACATACAACACAACATACACACTCCACTCACTCATACGGCAAATAACAACTCCAGAAACTAAAAAAGCACAGTGACACTTTTCCCGTTAAACCTAACCTACTCTGCACGCCCCAGCCAACAGTACCCCCACATTCCCGCTGCGCTGACAACAGACAGCCTCCCTGTACGGACACCGCTTCGCTTATCCATGAAACTGGATATTTTGAAGATTGCGAAGCGGCGACAGGGGATCAGTGAGGAAAAGACATAGTACAAGGCATGGGAATTTAGGTGAGCAGTGGCTTAGGCTGGGTACAATGTAGAGAAGCCGACGTAAAATGGCCGAGGTGCGCAAGAGCATGTGCGAACACAGCGCTTTGGCCGAAGGGTCGCGAGTTCGATTCCCCGCTTTGGGCATGGTTGTTTGTTCTTTGTCTCCATGTACGTGTTATTGCCGGAGGGTCTCGCGTTCTGCTGACCTTAGATCAGAGAAGTCCGCAACGTGTGTTGGTTGGTCTAGTGGATGGTGGAATATGCGTCCCGATCGGTAACTTAAAGGATAACCGGCTACCCGCTGTATCCAAAGCCCTAGGAAAAAAAATGTTGGAGAAAAAAAGACCATTGAAAATAATAACGGATAAAGCGAAGAATGTATCCGAATTGGTGTAAATACATAGTATTTAATTTAGAAACTAAGATACTGGCAGGCTTGGGGTTACGTGTAACGATACCCAATTTTTACGTTTGAAGCCTACGGGTTTTTTTTTTTTGCTTGTGTTGTTAATGATTTTAAGATAATTAAGATGCAAGGTAAAGTGGTGAATATAACTTGTGGCGGTATAAGATATAGGGTGAAAAAGTTAAGTGTAATCGACTTAATTAATATACTCATTATTCATCGTTTGAGACCTATACGGTATTATACGTATCAGTGTGTGTATTAAATATTTAGATCACTGGAGTTTTTTCTTTACGGCAATATCGTTATTTCATTACCGTTTTTCCAAATACCGCGAATGTAATCCGCATAATTCTCCGAGGCACAAAGAGACTCGCCAATACGTCCTATTCCCAATATGTGCTTGGTGCCTATTCAACGTAAAAGGACTTCTGTTCAACGCAGGGCTGTGTTTAATAGAATTTCTATATAAAATAGCAGCCAGATACCAATTCCCATATTTTGTTCTAAACAAATATTTAGTTTGAAGATGCATGTTATTTTATGTGAATGAAACAAAAGTTACAATTCCAAAATTAAATAATGAATAATTAAAAATAGGCAATAATTACACTGCAGTTCTTCATTCAAAAGAATTACGCGAAAAATTGATTGTTTGCACACTTACTTCAAAACTGCAAAATGCAGATTACAATACTACCACACAGTTACTGCAAAATATTAAAAACGGGCTTAACACTTTTCACATTGGTATTGATTATGACAAACTTTCTAACACTTTACTGATCTACTTTCCTTCACTGATTTTGTCCTTCGACTATCGGTTTTTTATGCTCTGTAGCCTCAAATACACGAAAAGTTCTTAATCAGTGATACTTGTCCTTTTCTACAGCTTCAAGGGAGGCTTAACGTCCCTTGGAATGTCCCCACATTCACTTACCGCTGTCAAAACCTCCGCAACCCTGCCCAAGTCCCGAAACTCTTCAGCTTACTTTGCCGGGCAACCTCCATGCAACACTTTTGGCCGCACTAACGGCTCTGCTTCCTTCTCCAGTGCTCATACTGAAGATATCTCGTAATCTGTTAACACAAATCCTTACTGAATTGAGAAATCATCAATTGTTTTCTTCTGTTTTATCTAAAGATATTTGTTGTTATATTGGGAATTCCGAGAGAATTTTCAACTCATGGGATAATTTTCATTAAATTCAGGAATTCCATTAAATAAAAGTTTGAGCCTGGAAGTCCATATACTGCTATCAAAAGTGTTACAGGAAAGTTTAAAGGAATTACCTCAGCATAGAAGATACATTGATTTTTTTAAAAACATTTTAACGAAACGTTTCCTCTAAACCACTAAATGAATTGTTCTTCTGAACACAAATATTTGTTTCATAAATCCAACGACATAAATATGCTCATAAAACATTTTTACATGTGAAGAGAATTGGTGATTGTAGAAGCAGACTTGATGAAATGAGAAAAAATAAACGTTAATACGAAAAGAAAACATGTTTGAAGATATTGTATGATTGTAACACAAAAGCATGGATGCCGCAATAACAGAAACAATAAAATAAATTTTGTACTGTGTTGGAGTAACATTTCAAGGCACAACAGTACGTCCACATAGAATGTCGAAATACTCTGGATGAAGAAACACCGCCTCAGAGACTACTGTTGCTAAGAATACGTGACGCTAACAGACAATACGGAGGAGAAAGGGGCTATGTGTTTTTAGTGAGGAGAAGTCAGTTCACGATGAAAATCGGACAATAGAAGATTGTATGGGTGCGCATGCCAACAAAGACGTCTCTTGATTATGACTTTTAGTAACTGGCAAACAGGTAGCGTTAATGCTTTGCTTCAGGGGGCTCTTTCTCAACAGGAGTCTGTTACAAACAAATGTTCGAGTTTCCAAAGAATGAAATAATGACAACACTCCTGCTATTGGTTCGACATCGAACATTTCAACAATATCAATCTTACAAAAACATGCCCTCGTATACTTTACAGAAAATTCCAAAGTTTATCTCGACATTTAAAAAATTAATTAAATAAAGTAACACGAACAAAGTATAACGTGCAATATTTAGATGACGTATACACGCAAGTGTTTCAATTGGTGAACATATAAATGGTGGCCACCAGACCTAAGCCATTTTAAAGTGTTACTAAATAAATTAAGTGTATTCCGAAAGAGGGCAGTAAACCAAAATACACAGATACAAGTACTAATTCTGAAATGCCTGCTTTCCCGGCGTGGTCTACTTGTCTGTCCGGAAGCAATACCTCGTCCTAGGCACAGATCCAACGTTTTCGGCGTCATGCTGCGACCTTCCTCAGGGCAAAATGTCTGATGCGATTTCAGAAGATGCTAATAAGTTTTTTCAAAGTACCAATTTGCGACCTTTTCCGTTTTCCTGACGAAGTAGTTGGGCAATCAAAAATGGAATTGAAAAGATTCAAAGATGTATGTTGAAGTTTTAGTGCATGAATCCACTGGGTGGCACAATGACGAGCCGCATAGCTCCTTCCGAGAAATCTACCCTCAGAACAATCACGGAGCACGAACGCTTTGGAGACTGTCTAAAAAGCTGCGTCTTCTGACACTAGCGCGAAAGAAAAAGTAGGTAGCCCATGCTTAGAACTTTGCGTTCGCCGAAGTCATCTCCGCGAATTGTCTCTTCTTGGCAAAGGGGTCTGGAGATTCCCCAGAAAACACATTCTTTTTATATTCGATGCCGCCGCGCCCCCACACCTCTGACTCACTTCCATGACCACTACCTCTGCACTCGTCCAGCCCCCAACGCCCTCACTCAGAACTCCGCCAGGCACTGCACAGCTACCACCGCCCCCGCGCCACCACAAAGTCCCTACGCCCTGCGTTTCTCCGTTGATTGAATGAAACTAATCGATTGGACAGTGATAAAAACATGCTCACAAGCACTAGAAAAGCACACCAATCTTAGAGAACTAAACTAGAATCAAGTTTTTATGTGTACTGTTTCATTCAATCTATTAAAACTACTGTAACTGCAGTTCTTGTCTAAAATCATAAAAACCATGCCCGTCTTCATGAATTATTTTGCAATGCTTCAGATCGGGCCTCTCTTGCCATATTTCAATAATAGAGATTCCTCTCGTCAAGTACGCATTTAGGTCTTCTACCTTGTTTTCCTACGGAAGTTGCTTTTGCGTGACCCCAATCAGAGAATACTCTGAGTCCCGAGTGCTTGAAGTATTTAGCGAGTTCGAGAGGAGCCAAGTGTACGTTTCTCAAAAATTGATGACATTTTTAATTAAATTAATCCCATGCGATTATTTTCTACTAGTTGGCCTCTCCTGTGCACCCCGACACCTCTGTTAACAGTTTGCAACGCTCCTAATAAACAACTAGAGGCGTTATCCTTGCCAAAAACTTACAAAGTTGTACTCAACGATCTCTCAACCACTATTGCAACATTGTATCTTATTAAGTCCTTAACTGAATGTTTGATCTTTTTAATACGTTTTGTATCAGGAAACCTGATGCTGGCTTAAGACATGTTCAAACAAAACAATTTTGTTGGCAAACGACAACGCCTCGATTATTTTATTTGAATGCTCGTCAATTTACCCGCTAATCAAATGGATCTAGCCCGCTGTCTGGAGGAGAGTTTTAGCGGACAGACAGCTCTGATTTCTAATTTTTCCGTGGTTTCTCCGATCTACACAGGCGAATGATGGAGCAGCCAACAAAACGGGACACGGTCCACGCGCGACCTTCCTTCTCTTCCCTTGATCTCTTCATCTCTTCTTAAACACATTACATGCACTACCTCCCCGGATGCCGGGACACAAATCGGGAGCTTAGAGCTTCTCCCGGCTAGGACAGGGTCGCCGCTGGTGGGGATACCTGAGTGAGAAACTCCCCGCAACCAGAAGTAGGTCGCGCCGGATCTCGCTATCCAGCGGGGGAGAAACCACTTCCTCTCCCGCGATGAAAAACACCGAAATTACACTTCCTGAAACTAAAGCTTTAGCAGTTGACGCACCTCGATCACTAAATATCCAATCAATCAATCCTCACTTACTGCCTCCCGTCAGCATCCGCCTCAACGGTCTCTCGCGCACTCAGCACCCCCGCCGCCTGCCGTCCGCCATCACCATACCCCGGGTTTTTTCCCCTTCCTCCCCGGCCCGCTGCGGGCGCCCGGGGAAAAAGCGCCCTGGATTCCGTCTCGCGACGGGCCGAATGAAAAAGGGGCGACAGCGTCGGCCGCACGAAAACAAGTAACCTGACAGGCGCGCCCGTTGCAGCCCGGACCCCCGCGCCCAACTAACTTCTACTCTTTGGTAATAAGATCGCGCTGGGGTGCTCGCACAGTTAAAGGAGAAGAGTTAAAGGAGCTGCTCCTAAAAGTTTATATTATTCACGTTCTATGATTTCGAGTGTGGTTACAGTATTTTTTTTCAACGTTTTAAGTGGAAGCCAGATTTGAATTCATGTCGTCTCAGATGAAGTTTGATCTGAAACAATACGATACTTCATTTTCTTCGTAATGTCAATCTTGCTACACACACGTAATATATTAATTGGTGGTACCTGGTTACTTCGTTCTGTGTATTCCTGGTAAGGAAATATCGAATAGTCAATGCCACGTTGCTTCGATGACCCTATCATTTTCCCTGTTCTTAATTGAAATACTTGGCGGCGGAATTTGGTCTTTCTGGAGATAATAAAGAGGACATGGTAGAATGGGTTGGATATTATGGCGAATTTGTGGTAAAATTCATTGTACAACCAGTACTTAAAATTGTCGTTATTGGTGTATAGTGGCCTTTAGCTTTCAACTCTTGCCAAGTAAAAGTTCGCTCGAACTACTTTATTTCTATAGACGCACTAATTGTTAAAAATGAGTCCATGTAGCTCATAAAGAACGAAATCGCTCCGTACAGAATTAATCAAATTTCTCTCAACGTTCAAGAGGAATGTCCATAAGAAAACAATATTTGCTGCACTGTACACCACTCTTCCAACACCGCCGTCCGACTCACCATAACCGGCTTCTGGAGTTTTCTCGAAAATTGACCCCGAGAGCATAATTTAAAGGTCGAAAGCAATACTCCTCTTTTTTGACGGGAGAGATCCATCAACCACATGTCAGAAATGTAATCAAAGGGAGTTGGCCGGCCTGGTCGACTGGCTTCTTTCCCGAGGAGCGACGCCCCAGCGGGGGCGGCGAAGGAGGTAGACGCGAAAAGGGAGGGATGGATGGGGAAAACCGCGGAACTGAAGGATGGTGTAGGCGTCAGAAGAATCGAAAACCACCACTCAGGTTCAAATGATTGCGTTCTAACGCAAACTGTAAACATTTTTTCTCACCATTTGTTTTTTCGGCGTTGTACTGCTTTGTGATGTTAAGAAAGAGAAGAAATTCTAAAAGGATTATAATTTTTTGTACTGCATTGCGTGATAATCTTCACTTAACATTTTTAATATTTCAAACAACCCATATCTGTACTGTTCAAACAATTTTAATCATTAAATTTTAGAGGAACAAAAACAGAAATGAGGAAGATGAAGACAAAAACTTAGACAGTGAAGGAGGAAAGGGCCGGAGCGCGACAAAAAGTTATTTAAGAAATAACAAAATACTTCATAGTTCTTTCCAGAAATCCAATAGGAGCTTTATAGAATTTATAAATAATTGTTTTATTTCAAAATAAAAATTATTTCCTTAACATTAAACCATAACAAAGATCTCTCAGGATCCATGTCTTGACCTAAAAAAGGAGTTGCCGCGACAATAGTAACTAACAGAAACATGGAAACAGCGTGTGTAAAATGTCGAGCCAACAATCAACACCCGCAGCTATGTGGTCTTGAGCCAAATCTTCTCTCGACTAATTAAGGAAGTGGTAAACAGTGAAGCCGAAGAAGGGTAGAAGTAGTTGACTGTAGGATCCGATTTACAACGCTTCCTAAAGTCAAACGTTCGGAGGTAAGATGGCCCCGCACTGTAATACGCGTAAGGCTTCTTCAACCACAGGAGGAGAGCACAATTCAATAAAACTCCGGAATCATTCGTCCAAAGAGGAAGAGTGTAAATGGGTCCAAGAAAATAATGAACGGACGAGAAATCAGGAAACACTGAGAGGGAAAAAAGCGGCCGAGAACAGTGCCTTTTGTGAAGATGGTATCGATAAATGGTAAAGATAAATGGTAGTGAATTTAATATAATGTTTCGCGTCGAACTACTAACGACTTTGGGTGAGTTGAAGAATAATTAGTAGGCAATAAGGAAAGGCAATGACAGGCTAGCCTATAAAAACAGTGAACCATAACCAACTTAATCAGAAAGCACTTTGAAGAACGTATGACGATTCTGAAGACTCGCACCATTTCGGATTGAAGACGTGATAAAAACAGTGCTAGCGGAGAAGTAAGAAACGGGTTGATTAAGGAAGTCTCGTCTTGCGGTCATACAGAAACATTTAGGAGTAACTGACTAAGAACTACTTTCGAAGCAGGTACAACGTTGCATGTAGTCGTCGACATTCAAAGGATTAAACAGCAAAACATGCAAGGGAAGGAGAACGGGAAACAATAGCCTCAGAAAATCAAGGGGCCAGTGGACGTACAGGAAACATCGAGGGCGTAAGCAAAGGGCCGAGAATCCTCCTGGAAAGACCGCACAGGGAAGGGCGGCGCGCGCGGCCGGAGGCACGAGGGGAAGCCCTTCCACCCTTCACCCGCTCCCTGCCCTCCCTTTCCCCTCGCCCCGTCCCAACAAACCTTGATTACGGCGAAGTGGGCGGGTTTGTGTACCGTGTAAGCGAGAAGCCCGGTTCGATTGCCACTTAACGGGAGAGGCGCCGTAAGACGCTAACCATTAACGCGACGAGGCGGTAAACGAAATTCAAGTAGCGGCATTCGGCGCCGAATAACCGCAAGGCGAATGTCTACAAAACGGTAATACCCCGGCAACCTCCGTGGCGCGCGCACCCGCACACTTGTCAAATGGGCCAAACATATAGGAGAAATATACTGTGAAACATTTTAAGTATTTATTCCCGACAAACCAATCTGCCTTCCTCGTCGTAATTTCTCCATTCACAAGTCTTCCTACTATACCCACTCCCCGACGTGATTTGTTTCAAGTTCGATCATTAAAACAAATGATGAGTTTGCAAAAATATTACAATGGATACGTTTTGTGATATCTTGCTCGAAATGCACATTTAGAAGGGTATTTGATTGGCAAGTATTGAGCACAGCACATTTTTTTTCAATCTAATGTTTGACAGAAAAAAGATCCTCGATACATAATTTTATACAAATCCACAGAATGGCTATGATTGTTTAGTTCCCAATATTTTTGAGATTTTCAGAAACTCCGAAGAATTTAGAACAGCAGGTTACTAGTTACCCTTATGATATAATCCACAATAATAAACATAAATTAAAGGTGGATCTCTTTATAAAAAGTTCGAGGAGAACACTAAAAAGAAATCTATTAAGTTTAATTAGATACGAGAAAGAAAAGTGATAAAGAAAAAGAATAGATAAAGAAAAATGAGAATAGATTACGTCCAAATGTGCTAATACGTTTATGTATTATCACATTTTCTTTAAATTTGCAAAATCATAACAATAGTTTGGCTTAAGGTTTTATTTTCTTTGGAAACAACATTTTGTTTGAATTAATTTTCTTTACCGATGATTAGGATACTATTTTTTAAATATATTATTATTATTATTATTATTATATTATTATTATTATTATTATTATTATTCTTATATTTTTTGTAAAAATCTGTGAATCGATGTTCTAGTGGAACAAGTAACAAGTCTGCAGTCAACGATGTCTCCCGCCGAACCTTTTTGGATTTTTTTCCCGGTTTCTTGGATCAAAGTAAAACACATGCCCTCTCACAATGATCGGAGACAACGTAGTTGTATTTCAATTTCTGTGGCAATTGGAAAGTTACTAATTATGGAGTTTATTTATATTTTTCGAGTAACCACGACTATCTAACACACCATAACTCGCTCAAAAGGGCCGGAAGATGCCTAACCTTTTATTTCACATTGCTGCGCGTATTGGATATTTAGTAACGGCAGAGGCCACGTCCACCATTGGCTTTGAGTGAAGAACAACAGTTAATTTCGCAGATTTATGCCAACAATCTCTCCAGACACGTCGATAGAATTCCGATGGTCGATGAATGCTGATGACAGAAAGCCTTCGGAGAACGTAGAAGATGTAATATTTTTTATATACCTCTAGCAAAACCGACCTCTATTCCAGATAATTTTATTTTACTTTTAATCACTAATATTTTTTAATGATAAAATAATCAGTTTTCATGTCGTAAAAAATTGTATATGTTAGTTATTACCCCATTTTAAATTTTTAATTAGACAGTTTACCAATGTTTTCAACGCGTTTCACGCGGCACAAATTGCCAGAGCGAACAGACACAAATGAATGTTTGTTGATTGGTTGCTTTCATTTGGCTGCAATCAATGACATGCCATCAGCATACGAAAAAGGTTCGTAATTATTGTGTATATAAGTTGTTTGAAAGTTAATAAAAGATGTGAAGGGTGTAATTTTGTTTGGTCAATGAGGGAGGATCAGTATTTACGCAACAAATTCGTGTAAAACAGAAAAAAAAAGAAAGTTTGATTCTGTCTTCATTTGTATATATTGAAGACACACATCTTTAGAAAGAACGAAGTACAAATAAATTGGTTTCGTTGTTTGAAGAAATGTTTCTATATCAATTATTGAAGAAAGAATACATTAATACTACATTGTGGTGAGGTTATCCATAATAACATTGATGTGTATTTGGCACAGCGTAGAATGCTACCCTGAAAGGTGTTGATTTGAATTAGTGTTTCGGGGTTCGTCAACTGTTTATTCCGCACGGTCCCGTACGTGCAGTATAATGTTCTTTATCCGGAGAGGTGGCTGTTATCTTCCACCGCCTGATGCCGAAGATCCGTTGTCCGAATCACCCAATCAATATTTCCCAACAGCGGCGCACCCTTACAGCCTGGAAGAGGTCCTGAAGGTGCTCCCGCCATAGATGGGGTAATGTTGGTTGTGCAACATAAAGTGTAAGTAAGGGATGAGAATTGGGCAAGGAAGAGGGAGGAAACGACGTGGCGCAGTCCGCGGCCGTTTGTTAGGATATGCTGCTTCCACCGTCGCAAACGTTTTAATCTGCAGAAAAATTGAAAACTACCGATCAGAGCCGCTCGACTCATCTCCCGACATCAAGAATCATCATCTGCCGCTAAAACAATTCTCTTCCGACAGTGGGTGAAATCGGCCTAGCATGGAACTAGTGTCCAAAAAATCCTGCCGGCGCAGCGACAAGAACCTCAAGGACTTTCCCGGCCCGAGCCACTGCAGTGACATCACACTGCCGGGGCGATGGTGTAACGGTTAGCGTACGCGAATGTGTGTACCAGTTCGCAGGGTTCAGAAAACCGCTCGAATCCGTGGATTTTTAAGGGCGAAAAAATCGTACGCCTTCCCTTCGGAGGGCAAGTAAAGCTGGCTGTCCCATGCAAGTAGATTAACTGCATGTACAAAGATCCTCAAGCCAAATTATGCCTCTGAGCTAAATCAAAATCGCTGTTTTCTCGCCCAAGAAATACAATTCTTTCTGTTGCTAGTTGATGCAAAGGAGCGCAACCGAAATTTGCGTGGTCAGACGGAAAAGCGGGCCTGATAGCCCGAGTCTCGCCACGTAAAATAAGGCAAATTCAATTCAATTCAATCAACACTGATTCCCAGCTCCACCTAATCCAGGATGAACTGCGTTGAACAGTGGGGTTCTTCAAGTTCTTGTTTTCGACCCACTGTGCGCCGGGCGTCGCGAGGACGCTCCGAGAGAGGGCGGTGCTTTCGGAAGGGCAGGATGTTTCCTGAACGGCAGAAGCGCTTCGCGAAAATTCAGGCCGACTTCCTCCATTAAGCCCCCGGAGCGCGCGCTCCGAACGGCTGCGCAGAAATAAGGTCGCTGCGGACGTCGTAATGGGACGGGTTCGGTTCAGAGTTCGCCGGATACTGCGTAGTTACTGTGTAGTAGCTGATGAAACAGTTGTTTGCTAAATGAGTGTAGGATGCTGAAAACGTTAGAAAGGTTATATTTTAATGCCTACCGAAATACAATTTCATTAGTTTTGAATTTTTTGAAACTGATGTGACTTCGCAAATGTCTTTTTAAATAGAAAATTGAGTTCTTTTCTTTGATATTATTTTGTGAATTTTTATTTTTATTTTTACTAATACAATTAATTGTCATTTTCTAGAATAATATTCGCCCTTGCATTACGAGTATTCTTGACTCATTTTTATATACTAGTTGAGAAATGGAAATCGTATTTACTACTTCTCGGAATTCGTCTGGTATGAACAATTTTTCCACTGCTCTAAAAGAATGAACATAGTGAAAAAAATTCCATCACCAGCACACGACTCGCATGTTTGTGCAGATATTTCTTCTTCTTGTGACTTATTCAGCACACGAGTATCATAACTAAACGGAACAACCCTACAGCTACATCACCATACACGCATGACTAAGCAAACACAACGTAATGAATATTTAAAAAGTCTGTTTACAACTAGCCCCGAACCTTTGCAAGCACTTCGTTTTTCCTCTTAAACGCAACTAGAGCAGACACCGAAAACTGTTTCACCGTAGGAAAACCAACAGAAATATATATCTTTTGCGCAACGCAACTGGCTTCTGCAAGCGGTCTGCCCGGGCCCTCGGGAACACTGGAGCAGGGGCTCCCAGGCGAGGACCAGGCCGCAACCCCCGCTCCCGGCCAAAAAGAGAGAGATTCAACCAACGGAGATATTATTTACCGCATTTTATTTATTTTGTTCAGTCGAATTTGTTGTTCTATAACAATTTAAAATACGACACTTTCTAAATTATCAAAACGTAATAATGAATCGAATAACAAACGATGGACTCTTGCATTCCTGCCCTCTCCCTGTCTGCCCCACCCACCCGCATCTAGCGGAAGCAATAAATTAGCCAATACTTATCATGTAAGGATGTGTTTACCAGGTATTCCATTTTAAGTGGCATGATTCCAGTAATTTTTGATTTATCTATATTCATACCCGTCAGTTCTACTTTCATCTCTAATTAGAGTCACATTTGCTGTGATATCAAAACTAATACTATTAAAAAATTATATAACTTTATAAAAATAATTTCATAATAATTACCATCTCCAATTTTGCAAATCCGGGCGATTGTTAGATACAAACGAGTACTTCTCAGCAATCCATCTCCTGTTGGCCCATCAAGAGCGTACAAAGTCCGCACTCCACTCGCGGGTGATAGTTTAAGAATATTCTCTTTACTACTCCCTGCCGAGTTGGTAGTGCTCCCTTCCCCTCAACTTCGCCACAATATATTTTCTGGCGTTGAGAGGAACTTCCTCAAGGTTTTCTCTTACCGAAAATCAAGATTTATCTTACCAGTGAATACGAAAGTAATCATCTAAAGACGTCGAGGAAATTCAGAATGTAGAATCCAAGGTGAAAAAAACTACAACCGGAATTTTTGGATTATTAACTTATCAAGGTTTTTAATTATCAAAATCTACGGAGACGTTAAGGATTTCGAGATTTTGTTGTTCGAAATAAGAACGTTCTTTAATAGTATAATAATAGTAATAATAATAGAATATTAGTATAAATATAATAATAATAATAATAATAATTGTGATCATTTATTACAATTTACTTTATAATATGATTAAGAATTTGGATGTCACGTTTGAATAGCATATCCGAAGACTTTCTAGTCTCAGCATCGCGTCAAGTGTGAGATAAAAACAAAATAATAATATATATAATAATAATAATATATAAAATAATAATTAATAATAATAATATTTCCACTAATAACTAATATCGGAGCTGGCGATTTTCCACCACTTGCCCCATTGCCCTTCCCGTGCCCGTGTAGCCGGCCCCGCCGCTTCCCACGCGAAACGTGCGGCCAGCCGGAGTTCCGGAGCGACGACGCAATGGGAAATATTCATTTCGCCGCCGCGCCGCCCTTACCGTCTCCGCTCGTGCGTGCCCTCTTCGGGCGGGACGTGCCCAGAAAGCCACCGGCCGCCCGCCCCCGCGCCCCCTCTCCTCGTCACCGCACCTCTCGCCGAGGCCGCCCGCCCGCCGCTTCTCCCGCCCCGTCGCGGTCCCGCCGCCTTCCCGGCTTGCCGATGGGCATTCACCCTCCCCACAACTGCTCTGCCGCCGTCCTCATCCGTTCCGCACGGTCCTCTCGGCGATAAGCCTTCTCCACTCTGCTCTCGCCACTCCTCCTCCTTCTACCGCCCGTCCGATTGCGCCGCCGTTCAACGTCCCCCACCGATGGGCTCTCAGCCTCCCCGACACTGCCAATCACGCTCTTCTGTCCGTCCACCAGCCGACCACCACTCGTGCCCCACCCCTCGCAACGGTCCTCGCTTAGATCCTTTCATACCGCCGTCCCGCCCCTACCTCACCACCGTCCTAGCTTCAGCGTCTTGAGCCGCCCCGTCCTTCGCCACTGTCACTTCCCAGCGACCTCGCGCACATCCCTGTCGCTGCGAGTCACCTCTTAGCTTTCCCAACACCCCGTTTCCTCGTCGTCCCGTTTACACCCCGTTCGCCCTGACGCGTCTCGGCTCTGGCCTCTTATAACCGCTCGCATCTGCTTCTACATGGACCTGGTCGCTCGTCCCCACCGTTCCACCCGACGCGTCCTCGGCTAGTCGACCTACAGCGGCCACCCTCCGACCCCACACCCCACACACCACACTATTCTTTTAAGTTCTCTTCATTAGCGCCCTCCCAACCATCCCGTCCCGCCCTGCACGTCTTCGCCACAACAATCCTTTCCCGCATGTCGTTTTGCTCTGCGTCTTAACCAGCCAACCCCAGTCCCCGCACCTCTCCCCTTTCCCTATATTACGCCCATCGTCGCCTCCGCTTACTAAACCCTGCCTCTCCCCTCTCACCACCAGCGCCCCTCTTCTCTCCGCCCGTGCACGACCTAGCCGCGCCCCGCCCTCCTCGCCGCCCCGCGCTCGGCCTTCGCGTTCGCATTCCGCGGCGCCTTCGACACTTGGTGCAGCTGCCGGCTAGCAGCTCAGGCCCGCCCCTCGCGCTCCTCCCGTGCGTTCGCGGAACACGCTATCGGACTCCACTCGACCGGAGCAGTGCCTCGAGTGTTGGGCCTTGCGTCAGTGTCGGCAGGAATAGGGAGTTTGTTGCACGTCATAGCGTCCAGCACTCATCGATCTTCTGCGATGCGCAAATGCACAAGTGGTGCGAAACTTAAACTGTTGCATTCGCAGAAGATGATAGTGCTTAAGGTTCGAGTTTAGCACAAATTCCCTAATACTCGTCACTGAGTAGCACAACGAAACGCCTCAGAAAATATGTATGTTGTCATTGTGAAACGTTGCTTGAGGCAACGTTGGTAACGTGGGCATTAACTTAAATACTATTGAGTGTCGGAGTCAACGTGGAGACAGGAGTTCAAAATATTTATCCCTGGATGTTTAGGGGCGTCTCAGACACTGGGTTCACACACCAACCAGGATCAATTACCTTTAGATTACATTTCATGCTAAATTGGGATTCTTGGCTTCATAAATTTCGGTGATCCTTACTGTGAACGACTATTGTACTGTGGACAACAGAGCACCCATACTAGTGTTCTAAAAATAATTCATCTGCAAGCTCAGTTATCTTGTTTTGACACGTTATTTGTAATTTCGTGAATTTCTTGTACTTGCGTTCATTATTTATTCCGTTACGAACATCTCTGCTTTTGATACACTCGCAGAGAACATTTCTCACTAATCGGAATCGAGGGTAAGCAATCAGTCACCTTCCAAAGTGTGTGTCAAATATAATTTCGCGTAGAACATGTTAACTACGATTCGTCATCTTTAATTTATATTACTTACTAATCACTAAACGCAACCAGTGCAAACTATATCACACTGACATTATCCATCAACAGTTCAGCCAAAACAACTCCATTTATCACTCGCAAAACATCGCCAACATCACGACAAAGACTTTGGACAACTAACAACAAGACTACATCACATGACACATCAACACTCAACACCACAAGCACTGAGACGCTACGCTCATTACTCTAACAACACCACCAACCGGGCATCCCAAGTGAACTCCAAGAGCAACAGCCACCACCATTGGCTATCTCCACTCCGCCACTTGGTGTGGCTCTTCCGCTTAATCCGCGCGAACCGGGCCCCGAGGGACGCGGCGGCAACGCAGGATGTGCAGGGACGCGCGTGCGCTTGCCCCTGGCGAATCAACGCCCGGCGCCAAGAAGCTGCCTCTCGGCGCCGCCGTACTGGCTGCTGCTGTCGCCACACCGCCGCTTCCCGCTGGGGCCGCCGCTGCCGACGCTACCACTGCACCGTGTCACCTCTGCCGCAACCACTACGCCGCCCCCGCCAACACCGCTGCCATGCCCGCTAACCACCGCCCGCCGACAAAACGGCACCGCCGCCACACCACCGCTTACCGGCCACCGCGCGCCCCAACGTCCGCACCGAACGTCCGGCGTCACCCCGTCACCGCACCTGCGTCAACCGAATTTTTCGTCACCGCAACTCCGTCCAGCCACGCACTCTGGTCACGCCACCTCTTGTCACGCACTCTGTCACGCACCTCTGTCACCGCCACCTCTGTCAACGCCACCTCTGAAAACCGCCACCTCTGACCCGCACTTGACACGCCAACCTTGACCTGCACCTCTTTGTCACCATCCCCTCCTTCACGCCACCTTCCGCACCGCCTCGTCCGTCCCGCACCTCCGTCCCGGCCACCTCCGTCACCGCACCTCCGTCCGCACCTACCGTCACCCCCACCTCCGTCACCCCACTCCGTCACCCCACCTCCGTCAAACGCCACCATCGCCACGCCACCTCGTCACGCACCTCCGTCAACCACTCCGTCACCCCTACCCGTCAACCACCACCGCCCCCCTTCACACGACTCCTCACACACCACCTCCTTCACACCACCTCTGTCACCACCAACCTCTGTCACCAAACCACCTCGTCACCACCACTCCGTCACCACCCCTCTGTCACCACCTACTTCCCGTCCGCACCCTCCGTTCACCACACCTCCGTTACCCCCACCTTCCTCCACCGCCCGCCGGCGCACGCCGCAGCGGGGCAGGGTGGCGCGCAGAGGCAAACGCGGCACGCGCCAACAGGTGCGGAGACGGGCGGCTCCCCCTGAGGAGGAGGCAC
>BOPP01000042.1:2126604-2156986 GCA_017312745.1 Gryllus bimaculatus
CGCGCGCGGGCCGGGCGATGCCGCTGGCCGTGCGGACGGTGGACGCGGAGCGGCGACGGGGCGCAGGCAAGCACCGGACTGCCCGGGCGCGGCGAGGGTGGCCGAGTGTGGACGGACGTTGGCAGACAGGGGTTACGGGAGGGCACATTGAGTCGGTGAAGACGGGTGGACTGAGCGGTGTTGGTGGCACTAGCGGATGGTGAGGACGCGCCGGGGGGTGTAAGGCGGAGAGGGCGGGTGGAGAGGGAGTTGAGGCTACCCAGTAAGTTTTGGCGTAGAGAGTTAGGGCGAGTGGTTGTGAGCGTTGGCGCAGACACAAAGGCGTACACGTCAAAGGGTAGGTGCAGAATTGGTAGAGGTGTGGATGGGTCGGGATAGCGAGACAATACAGTGACAGAGAAAACATGAGCAAAACGGTAGGGTGGGGATGCGGGCGAGTCGGGCGATAGGAACGGTTGGGTGGGCGCGGCGGCGGGTTTTGGATATGTCGATTGGCCAAAGTCGCGGCTCTGCGAACCAAGGAAACAGTTCAATCGAGAATTACAAGGAGAAATTGAGATGATATACACTGCGGAGACGTGTGGTGGGGGAGGACAGCGGATGGGGTGGGCGGGTCTAAGAGGTTGGGTGGGTGGTCTGACAAAGTAGCAACTGGCAGGCGAGAGATTTCACGAGCGGGCTGATGGTGCGTGAGGACACTGGAGGTAGAGGCGGCATGGTAAATCGGTGAGGTGGGCCGGAAATCGAGTAACTGCGTGTGGGTAAGCCAGGGAAGCGAGACCAGCAAGACAGTGGGCGGAAGCGGGGGGCAGATGTGAGGGTGTTTGTGAGGCGGAGGTCGCGGGTCGCGTAGGCGATGAAGGCGTGGCCGCGGCCGGGCGGGCGGCTGGGCGTCGCACGTGCGGGCTGGGGGCTGTGAGAGCCGTGCCAGGGCGCGCCGCAGCTGCTGAGGTCGCGTCCGCCTCCGGTCAACATTTAAATCAATGCCCGCCGATGCGCCTGCGGCGCGCCCTATTGTCACCGTCCGTCAGCAGAGGCAAGGGTGGCGGGGAGGGAAGGGGAGTGGACTGCGAGAGCCGAGCCGTTGGTGCTGACGCCGATCGACAAGATGCGGGATATGCTAGTGGTTCCGGCAGACAAAGCAAGGGATGGAATGGTTAATAGCGAGATGACCTCTATGGTCGAACGCAATGTTTTTGTCGACTTTTTTTATACACTACACTATCTCGAGTGTGAAGTGAGGCGTTTGGATGTGATTGGTGTGGCGGTGGACAACCTTCTTGCAGAGAGTAACTATGTAGTGCCGAAGAAGAATCTTTTTCCGAAACTTCAGAACGAAAAACAAGTGTATATGTTCATACGTATATGGCATATTTTGCTTCATTGCTTAATTTTCTTTCTCTTAATCTCTGTCATTCTTTTTCACGTCTTCGTCATTCAGTCAATCAGGCATCGGGTTTTTTCATTGCTTCTCTTCTTGACAAAATATGATTTCTCCGTTTCCATGTATTTTCCCTCCCTCTGTGGAATTGTTATAGAAATGTTTTTTCACTTATCGGTAATCTTTCCTAATTAATTTTACTAATTCATTTCCAAACTGTTTCCGTGCGTTGATATTTCAGTTATTCTCGTGTTTTCCCTGATGTCCGAAAATAGTCACAAACCCATTCTCATGTAATGGACACTTTTCTTATCTTCTATCGTAAGCCTGCATCGCCGCTCGGAAACTTGTAAGTATTTGAAAGTGACCCCTGCGGAGAGAGGAAAGTAGACCGGGATAAGTACATAAGTAGCATAGCGGTTCCGCGCATGCTGAAGATGAGAACAAAAGACATCAATTTTTACAGATCATATGGGTCACTGCCTAACTCAGCAATTAAGTTGTTCGCTACATGGCAGAAGACTATACCCTCAAGCATAAAGTTAAAATGAGCCCCGTCCAACGCAAGAGGTTAGAATATGAAGGCAATCATCCGGAGAAAGCCTGAGACCAATTTTCCTGGCTTTTGCGAAACTTCCTCGATATACAAACGCTTTACAAAGCACTGAAATCAGGTGTTTTACTCGCATATGTCGCAGAATGTCGACTTTATACCTTTACTGCGAAATTGTAGATACACAGCGTGATAAACTGTATGAATACGGTCACAAAATAAACTTTAGTGAGTCAGAATGACACTAAAATGTCTCGTACTTGTTAGTTTGAGTTTAATTTAGTTAACCTTTTCGGTTTCCCCTAACCCTGCTTCCCAGCTGCTACTACCGCCGCTAAAATAAGTTTTTGTTTGACTTTTCACGAATATTTCACTGCATAATGGAATGTAATACGAGTTCAAAAATATCACAGAAGATGTGAAAACTCCTGTTTTTTTACAAAGTTCATTAAAAAAATTTGAAGCTGTTTTTCGAAGAAACGTTGAAAATAACAAAGGGCTTTAAGGGGTAAAGTAACTCCCAAATCAAAGAACCGTAGTGCTTTCGAACCAGTTCTGAAACTTTGGAAATATTTTTTTGGCAAACAACTTTACGAACTAAGTTTTTCAACGCTAGCGTTATTTGCACACGACGTTTGAAAAAAGCAACCCTTTTTGTTATCAGAGACCACCGAAAATTTAGTATTTCTGTTGAAATCTGAAAAATCGATTTCCGTATATACTCATGTACACGAAAAAGAGAAGTAATATAAATAGTATTACTTAATAGATGGTAAGTACTATATAAGATTTTTATTTGATAAAAATTTTATCTTCACATAGTTTATATACAATTATCAACACTAAAATCACTCTTTACAAATAAACGTAGGGTTGGGTTAGCATTCTTCAAAATATTTATTTTAGGTTAGTACTGGATAAGGAAGATGAAGGAATCACGCTCTCACTCCTTGTATATCCGGCATTTCGTCAGTACTGATCACAGCAAAACTACCATCAGAGCAGCTTTGCCACCTAAGAATTCGCGCTCTTGACAGCGGCTGAATTGGACCTACCTATATAGATTCTTCATTGTAATCGAAAATATGCCAACAGTCATGATATCGAATCGCAGACCACCCGCTCAGAGTCATAGAGGAGCAGCGGAAAATCTCTAGCCATAGTTCCCCCGAAAACCAACGACATCATCTCTGAGCCCAAGTCCCCGCGACATGCCTCGATATATCGAATGCCAAACATTCCGAAGTCGAATATCGAATAGCCTCGATATATCGAATGCCTCGATGTATCGATGCCTCATGTATCGAATGCCTCGATGTGAATTGCGAGTATCAATGCCTCGATGTATCGAATGCCTCGATTGTATTCGGAATGCCTCGATGTATCGAATGCCTGTCGAATGATGTATCGAATGCCTCGATGTATCGAATGCTCTGATCCGAAATGTGATGATCGAACCGATGTCGTCCTCGTATGTATCGAATGCCTCGATGTTTCGAAAATGCCTCGATGTATCGAATGCCTCGATGCTATCGAATGCCTCGATATGTATCGAATGCCCTCGATGTATCGAATGCCTCGATGTAATCGAAGCCTGATGTATCGAATGCCCTCGATGATCCGAATGCCGATGTATCGAATGCCTCGATATATCGAATGCCATCGCTATATCGAATGCTCGATATATCGAATGCCTCGATATATCGAATGCCCGATATATCGAATGCCTCATATATCGCATGCCCTCGATATATCGAATGCCTCGATATATCGAATGCCTCGAATATGAATCGTTAGAATGCTTCGACAACGCAATGTTTCTATTTAATACAAATATGATTGGATCCCCAGTTGGATAACCCTTTCACAGAACGCCCGTTCCTACAACCGATTCGGCAACGGGGGTTCCGCATCGGCCGGCACGTCAACACGGCGACTGCGGCCCATGCTGTCTCCAGCTGTCAGCGGCGCGGCGCCGGCGCCGCGGTAAAATGGCCCGTCAGCGCTCCTCGCCGTGGGTGGGCGGCGGCGGCGCGGCGGCGGAGGCCGGCATTCATCCTGCTCCGGGCCGTTTCGCGCGCGCCGGCGCACGCCGTGCACACACCGTCCCTGCCGCCTCCCCTCCCCCCCGCCCCCGTGCCCCCGATGCGGCCTGCGGTGCGCCGCCGTCCGCGGTCCACGCCGCACTGACGCATTGCCGCTGTCACCACTGCGGCCTCGCCCGGCCGCTCCCGCCCGCCACGCCCGCCACGGCATGCCGCAATATCCAAGATGGACCCGCGGGATAGGCAGTTCAGGCCCGGAATTTAACGTGGAGTTTGGAGGAAGTGGGGAAGGCGTTGTATGAGTAGTGGATTAATTTAGCTTCGAAATAGCTCTAGGGACATGGTTGAGTTATATGATGGTAGAGTAGAAGAAAAACTACTTTACATGTCCAGGTATTTCAGATTTCTTTTTTCACTGAATTAGCGACAAACAGGAAATGAACAATAAAAAAGTCAAATAAAATATGAAGTCGATATGGCATATGAATAATGAATTGGCAAGATATTGCGCGTGGATATATATTGGACTGCCAACCCGCTGTTGTAGCCCGACTCAATACCAAGATTACCACTGGAGATTGGCAGCTCAGGCCGGAATGTTAGCGTGGCTGAAGTTAAGGAATTGGGAAGACGTTGTTGTGTGGCTTCAATGTACCATTAATTGATCTACAAAGTAATTTTTAACAAGTTATGTGATGATGATGAGAACCTACCTTACTGTCCAGACTTCACAGAATTAGGGAAGTAGTAAATTACGTATTGAGAATATAACAACAGAAGAAAAAACGCCAAATGGCTCCGAAGGGATAAATGGATTGCCGAAAAAACAAAAGAATAAAAACCTATAAAGGATAAAGATAAAAAAATCGATCGCTCATCAATATGAAGCAAGCTATTCTGGACCTTCAAGAAAATGTGTGGCCCATGTGGCCGTATACAGTTTTTTTACCGTTTTTCTCTCGAAATAAAACAAATTAAAAAGAAACCTATTTCTGTAGAAAACAGTATTATTTAAACTTGATTACATGGGCTGTGTATTTTGTCACACCCTTTACTGTAGATGACGACACGAATATTTTTCCGTTATGAAAAAGCATTGCAAAACAAATTTCCTAGTATTATAGACGTTATTTCTATTTAAATTCATTAAAGCAATATTTTAATATAATGTCCTTTGTTGATGTCATCAAAACATGTTGAAAACTTCAGGACCATTTCTTTTTTTTTCGTTTTTTTTTTTCAAAAAATAATACCCTTTTGTGGTGAATCTTCCTTTCCATAAACATTTCTACGGCACCGAACAGTTCCTTATATTCCTTTCATTTTATTTACAAAACGGTGACAAAACGTTAGCTTGGCGAGCGTTTCGAATAAGGTTTACGCGACAGATATACGGGCGCCCGCCGCCCGCTCACGCTGCCAGGACGCCAAGATACGCGCGCCGTGATGACCTATTCATACCAACGCCGCAGTCACGTGCGCGCAGCTATCGCGGCCACTTCGTCACGCCCTTATCACAGCGGGTGCGCACACGCACCACGCCGGCCCATCGCTTTCGCGGACAAGCGTGTCCCAACGGCCCCACCTATCTCCTCGCGTCGCGCCTTTTCTACTCATATAGCCGTACATTTGCTTGCGTGCGCGTTAGGTGCGGATACGGGCTGGCTACGTAATACGTTAACCCTAACGCTTATCGGGTGAGAGGCCGTGTACCTACAGTGTTTTCTGTACCTCGCATCCGTGCAGTTCATATAAAATCTTGCTTCCGTTTTCTGCGGGCATGATGTCGTCGCTACAACAATTATAATGGTCCGAGTGCAAGTTTGGTGCAAAGTCAACTATAAATTGCATGCAAATTTTTCAGATCCATTACATTCATTTTGGACAGGAATAAAAAGCATACTTTTATTGCAGCTATAAATTCACTGTACTGTATAATTTCTGGTATATTTTGTTTAGACGAGGGTCTTACAACATAATAAAATATTCTGATGCAATAGTCTTGTTAGACATGTGGGAACATTACCAATATAGAAAAATAGGATATATTAGTTTTAATAGCTGAAAAATGCGAACAAGATTTACTACTCAAACACAAAATGAAGTGCACCACTACAAATCGGTAACACTGTTCTAATTTAGTTTTCTCTAAAAAGTCAATTTCCAATTTCAATATTATTATTTATAACATATTATTCAAAATTCGGGAAAAAAAAAGCATTTCAGCCCCAAATTTTCACATTTAATATTGTAGTAAAAAGCAATTGAAAGAGCAGACTGTGTGTCACTTTTGTTACTGTTTTGACATCAATCAAAGTCGAACAATGCAGTTGTATTTTAAACCGAAAAGTCAACAAGGTTTCATATTATATAAAGTCTTAAAAAAAATTCTGAAAAACTTATTATCAAAATAATAAAACCTTTTAATTAAATAATATTTTGTGCTTTAGTTACACGCAAAGCCTTTTAATGTTATTTAAAGCATGAATTTATTAAGACCTTTCCATGAATTTAGCAGAAAAGAACAAGATAGACCAGTACGAAGTGTTGCGACTTCATAATTTAAATTTCTCAGTTCCGCACGTGCCATTGTACTTCCGATCCCGACCATCTGATTCGTTCGTCCGGCGCCAACTCGCGATTCGACTCCGGGAACCAGGCCGACACCTCATCGCATCCGCACGTGTGACAGATAACACAAATATGGTTTGCTCAATGTATTATCGGAGTCCATCCCGAAGCGCGGAGCGAGCGGAAGTGATGGTGGAGGGCTCTCGGAGTTGGAAGTTCCGGCGAGCGAAAGTTGTCTTTAATCTGTTCGGTTATAGGCAACGTTCGCTTCCAATTATGTACTTTGCTTCTCGGAGTTTGTGTACATTGCCAAAGAATGTGCTGTGCGCCGTTGAAGAAACCAGAGGGGAAACGGGAAGTAGGGAAAAGGGCGTTGCTTCTCCACGAGGCGTTTCCGAAGGCTGAGGGCCGAAGAAAGCGGAAGCGCCACCTGGGCGTGAAGGAAGACGTCGTGATGGAGAAGGCAGAAGGCACCAGAGAATACTGTTCTTTCAGGTGCTTTCAGACTAGTTTGAAATAATTGGTCAATTCTCGGCATATCATGATCATCATAAGAAACGTCATAATAATATTTCGAATTACTAGAAGCCTGTTAACAGCAAAAAATTGGCACGTCAAAGTGTGGAAAATGGGACTGGCGCAGCAAGAAATTGGCTTTTCTCTAAAAACGGCACTCGTAGACAGAGAAGTCTATTCCTTACTCGTCGCTGGTGTCAGCAGTGGCGTAAGCAAAGCACTGTAGTCGTTGGCTATCCGCGGTCAGTGTCATATAAGAGAAGTGCAAAAATCTAATGTTGTTCTATTCCACCATCTCTTGATTGCAAGTAGCTATACAATAGGCAACAAAATTGTAGTAGTTACGATCTGCATTTCGAATCAAAACCTCTCCACCAGGAGTACCTCAGCCCGTGTAGCCACTGTTCTTCTTAATTTACATGAATGACCTATCAGACAACTTACGAGAATGTAGTCTCATATGTACGCGGATACCTGCAAATTTATAATCTCCGTGAAAACCATCAGAGTAGAATTGCTAAATAAATAAATTAATAATAATGAACTCTGCTCTGTAGTCAAATGGTTCAATGCAGAAACCGACTCCAATTTAAATCCTAACAAAATCACAAAACCATTCATAATTGGCTCTTCTCAAATGCTTAAGAAAACTTGAAGGTTCATAGTTCCTGATTTGCTTTATAACATTGTTGTAGTACTTCGTCATACACAATCAAAAACTTGGCTCTAATACTATGATCATCTAATTGGGGAATATCCAGATCCGAGGAATGTCTGTCGGAAAGTTTATGCTTCTTTGACAATCCCTTAGATATATCGATAAAATGTCTCCCTACTAATACGAAAGAATGTTGCGTAAAAAACCCTGTTATTCCTCATTTCGACTACGGATATTGGTATTAACAATTTAAAAGATTCACTCGCTCCAAACTCTACAGATTGCGCTTCAAAAATTCCTGTATTCATTTCATTTATAACAGAAAAAAAATACGATCACATTCTGGAGTTTACAAACCAGCACCAAAATATTAACACTTAAAGATAGCATTGTATCAACAGCCTTTGTCTTTATTTAAGATGCTAAAAATGGTTCCCCGACATTATTAACAAAACTATTTTGTACATTCTTAAATCATCAGATTTAAGAACTCCCAGTTAACTCTGCATTCCAAAAACCAGAAAACCAGCTACTTACCAATAAATTCGTCCGCAATTTACTGATAGCCCGCGAATGCGAATAAATTGGCCTCCCAATAATTAAAAAAACTTCCTCTTCATCCACCACTTTAAGGAAAGGCACCTGCCATTGATTTTTTTAAACCCCAAAAAAAGTAAAAATCTTCCCTTCCTTTCGGGGGAGGGGAAGGGGGAGTGGACTGGCGAGAGCCGAGCCGTTGGTGCTGACGCCGATCGACAGATGCGGGATATCTAGTGGGTTCCGGCAGCGATCAAAGCAAGGGATGGAATGGTTAATGAGCGAGATGACCTCTATGGTCGAACGAATGTTTTGTCGACTTTTTTATACCACTACAGCGATATCGAGTGGTGAGTGAGGCGTTTGGATGTGATTGGTGTTGGCGGTGGGACAACCTTCTTGCGGAGTAACTATGTAGTGCCGAAGAAGAATCTTTTTCCGAACTTCAGAACGAAAAACAAGTGTATATCGTTCATACGTTATGGCATTTTTTGCTTCATTCTTAATTTTCCTTTCTCTTAATCTCTGTCATTCTTTTTCACGTCTTCGTCATTCAGTCAATCAGGCATCGGAGTTTTTTCATTGCTTCTCTCTTGACAAAATATGATTTTCCGTTCCATGTATTTTCCCTCCCTCTTGTGGAATATGTATAGAAATGTTTTTTCACTTATCGGTAATTTTCTAATTAATTTTACTAATTTCATTTCCAAACTGTTTCCGTGCGTTGGATATTTCAGTTATTCTCGTGTTTTTCCCTGATGTCGAAAATAGTCACAAACCCATTCCATGTAATGGACACTTTTCTTTATCTTCTATCGTGAAGCTGCATCGCCGTCGGAAACTGTAAGTATTGAAAGTGACCCTGCGAGAGAGAGGAAAGTAGACGGGATAAGTACATAAGTAGCATAGCGGTTCCGCGCATGCTGAAGATGAGAACAAAGACATCATTTTTACAGATCTGGGTCACTGCCTAACTCAGCATTAAGTTGTTCGCTACATGGTCAAGAAGACGTATTACCCTCAAGCATTAAAGTATAAAATGAAGCCCGTCCAGACGCAAGAGGGTAGAATATGAAGCAAATCATTCCGGAGAAAGCTGAGATCCAATTTTCCTGGCTTTTGCGAAACTTCCTCGAGATACACGCTTTACAAAGCACATGAATCAGTGTGTTTTACTCGGCATATGTCGCAGAAATGTCGACTTTATATTACTTTACTGCGAAATGTAGATCACAGGTGATAGACTGTATGAATACGGTCACAAAATAAACTTGTGGTGATACAGAATGACACAAATGTTCTCGTACTTGTTAGTTTGGAGTTTAATTTAGTTACCTTTTCGGTTTCCCCTAACCCTCTTCCCAGCTGCTACCTACCGGCGCCTAAAATAAGTTTTGTTTGACATTTTCACGAGTTTTCACCCTGCCAATAATTGAATTGTAATACGAGTTCAAGAATATCACAGAAGAGTGAAACCTGTTTTTGTTTACAAATGTTCATTAAAAAATTTGAAGCTGTTTTTCGGAAACGTTTGAAAATTAACAAGGGGCTTAAGGGGTAAAGAACTCCCAAAATTCAAAGAACACGTAGTGCTTCGAACCAGTTCTGAAATATTGGGAAATATTCATTTTGGCAAACAACTTTACGAATAGTTTCAACGCTAGCGTTATTTGCACACGACGGTTTGAAAAAAGCAACCCTTTTTGTTATCAGAGGACCACGAAAAATTTAGTATTTCTGTTGAAATCTGAAAATCGATTTTCCGTATATACTCATGTACACGAAAAAGAGAAGTATATAAGATTAGTATATATAAGATGGTAAGTATATATAAGATTTTGATTTTGATAAAATTATTTTATTTCAACATAGTTTATATACAATATCAACTAAAATCACTCTTTACAATAAAGGTAGGGTTGGGTTAGATTCTCAAAATATTATTTTAGGGTAGTACTGGATAAGGAAGATGAAGGAATCACCGCTCTCACTCCGTTTGGTAATCCGGCATTCGTCACGTACTGATCACGGAAAACTACCGATCAGAGCAGCTTGCCCCCTAGAATTCGCCTCTTGACAGCGGCTGAATTGGACCTACCTATATAGATTCTCATTGTATCGAAAATATGCCACAGTCAGGATTCGAATCCCAGGACCACCCGATCAGAGTCATAGAGGGAGCAGCGGAAATCTCTGAGCCAAGTTCCCCCGAAAAAAACGACAGTCATCTCTGAGCCCAAGATCCCGCGCGCATGCCTCGATTATATCGAATGCCTAAACAGAATGTATCCGGAATGCCCTCGATATATCGGAATCCTCGATATATCGAATGCCTCGATTATCATCCGAGTATCGAGCCTCATGTATGAAGCGAGTATCGTGCCTCGATGTATCGAATGCCTCGATGTATCGGAATGCCTCGATGTACTCGAATGCTCGATGTATCGAATGCTCGATGTATCGAATGCCTCGATGTATCGAATGCCTCGATTGTATCGAAAGCTCGAGATCGCCTCGATGATCGAATCGTATGATCGAATCCTCGATGTTACGAAATGCCTCGATGTATCGAATGCTCGATGCTATCGAATGCCTTCGAATGTAATCGAATGCCCTCGATGTATCGAATGCCTCGATGTAATCGAAGCCTGATGTATCGAATCTGCCCTCGAGTATCGAATGCCCGATGTATCGAATGCCTCGATTATCGAATGCCTCGTATATCGAATGCTCGATATATCGAATGCCTCGATATATCGAATGCCTCGAATATCGAATGCCTCATAGAATCATATATCGAATGCCCTCATATATCGAATGCCTCGATATATCGAAGCCTCGATATATCGAAATGCCTCGACAACGAATGTTTCTATTTAATACAAATATGATTGGATCCCATTTTGGATAACCTTTCACAGAACGCCCGTTCCTACAACCGATCGTGCAACGTTCCGCATCGGCCGGCACGTCAACACGGCCGAACTGCGGCCCATGCTGTCTCCAGCTGTCAGCCGGCGCGGCGGCCGGCGGCGCGGTAAATGGCCCGTCAGCGCCCTCGCCGGTGGCGTGGGCGCGCGGCGGCGGCGGCGGCGGAGGCCGCATTCATCCTGCTCCGGGCCCGTTCCGCGCGCCGGCGCACGCGTGCACACACCGTCCCTCCGCTCCCTCCCCCCCGCCCCCGTGCGCCCGGATGCGGCCTGCGGTTGCGCGCCGTCGCGGTCACGCCCGCACGACGCATTGCGCTGTCCCACGCGGCCTCGCCCGGCCGCCCCGCCCGCCCACGCCCGCCACGCAGCCGCAATATCCAAGATGGACCGCGCGGGGAGATGGGCAGTTCAGGCCCGGAATTGTAAGCGTGGGAGTGGTTGGAGGGAAGTGGGAAGGCGTTGTATGGTGTGGATTAATTTAGCTTCGAAATAGCTCTGGACAGTGGTTGAGTTATATGATGGTAGAGTAGAAGAAAACTACTTTACTGTCCAGGTTATTTTCAGATTCTTCTTTTCACTGAATTAGCGAACAAACAGGAATTGAAAATAAAAAAAGTCAAAATAATAATATGAAGTCGAGATGGCATATGAATAATGAATTGCAAGGATATTGCGCGTGGATATAGTTTGGACTGCACCACCCGCGTTGCCCGACTCAATATCCAAGATTGACCACTCGGGGAGATTGGCAGTTCAGGACCGGAATTGTTAGCGTGGCTGAAGTTGAAGGGAATTGGGAAGACGTTGTGTGTGGGCGTCATGTACATTAATTGATCTACAAAGTATTTATTAACATTAGTTATGTGATGATGGGATGGAAGAAACCTACTTTACTGTCCAGACTTCACAGAATTAGGGAAGTAGAAATACGTATTGAGAATAAACAACAGAAGAAAAAACGTCCAAATGGCTTCCGAAGGATAATGGATTGCGAAAAAACAAAATGAATAAAAACCTAATAAAGGATAAAAGGATAAAAAATCGATCGCGTATCATACTGAAGCAAGCTATTCTGGACCTCAAGAAAATGTGTGGCCCCCATGTGGCGTATACAGTTTTTTACCGTTTTCTCTCGAAATAAATCAATTAAAAAGAACCTATTTCTGTAGAAAACAGTAATTATTACTTGATTACATGGGCTGTGTATTTTGTCACACCTTTACTGTAGGATGCGACACGAATATTTTTCGTTATGAAAAGCATTGCAAAACAAATCCTCAGTATTATAGACGTTATTTCTATTTAAATTCATTAAAGCAATAATTTAATATAATGTCCTTTGTTGATGTATCAAACATGTTTGAAAACTTCAGACCATTTCTTTTTTTTTCTTTTTTTTTTTTTCAAAATAATACCTTTGTGGTGAATCTTCCTTTCATAACATTTCTACGCACTCGAACAGTATTTCCTTATATTTCCTTTCATTTTATTTACAAAACGGTGGACAAAACGTTAGCTGGCGAGCGTTTCGATAAGGTTTACGCGACAGATACGGGCGCCCCGCCCCCGCCACGCTGCCAGGACGCCAAGATACGCGCGCCGTGATGACCTAGTTCATACCAACGCCGCAGTCACGTGCGCGCAGCTATCGCGGCCATTCGTCACGCCCTTATCACACGCGTGCGCACGCACCCGACGGCCCATCGCTTCCGGGACAGCGTGTCCCCGGCCCCACCTATCTCCTCGCGTCGCGCCCTTTCTTACCTCATTAGCCGTGCATTTGCTTGCGTGCGCGTTACGGCTGTACGTAATACGTTAAACTCCTAACGCTATCGGGTGAGAGGGCGTGTACCTACACCGTGTTTTCTGGACCTCGCATCCGTGCAGTTCATATAAAATCGTGCGGTCCGTCTTTCTGCGGGCGATAGTCGTCGCTAGAACAATTAATGTGTCCGAGTTAGTTGGTGCAAAGTCAACTATAAATTGCATGCAATTTTCAGATCCATTACATTCATTTTGGACAGGTAAAAAGCATACTTTTATTGCAGCTATAATTCATGTACGGTATAATTTCTGGTATATTTTGTTTAGACGAGGGTCGTTCAAAATAGATAAAATATTCTGATCAATAGTGCTTGTTAGACATGTGGAAATACAATATGAAAAATAGGATTATTAGTTTTAATAGTGAAAATATGCGAACAAGATACTACTCAAACACAAAATGAAGTGCACACTACAAAACGTAACACTGTTCTAATTTAAGTTTCTCTAAAAAGTTCAATTTCCAATTTCAATATTAGTTATTTATAGCATATTATTCAAAATTCGGGAAAAATAAAGATTTCAGCCCAAATGTTCACATTAATATTGTAGTAAAAAGCAATTGAAGAGCAGACTGTGTGTCACTTTTGCTTACTGTTTTGACATCAAATCAAAGTCGACAATGCAGTTGTATTTTAAACGAAAGTACAACAAGGTTTCATATTTATAAAGTCTTAAAAAAATTCTGAAAAACTGTATTATCAAATAATAAAACCTTTTAATAAATAATATTTGTGTTGCTTTAGTCTACACGCATTAAGCCTTTTAATGTTATTAAAGCATGAATTATTAAGACCTCTTCATGAATTTAGCAGAAGAACAAGAGTAACAGTACGAAGTTGCGACTTCGATAATTTAAATTTCTCAGTTCCGCACGTGCCATTGTACTTCCGAGTCCCGACCACTGATTCGTTCTCCGGCGCCAACTCGCGATTCGACTCCGGGAACCAGGCCGACGACCTCATCGCCGACTCCGCACGTGTTGACAGATAACACAAAATAGTTTGCTCAAATTGTATCGGAGTTCCATCCCGAAGCGGCGGAGCGAGCTGGAAGTGAGGTGGGAGGGGCTCTCGGAGTTGGAAGTTCGCGAGCGAAAGTTGTCTTTAATCTGTTCGGTTTATAGAAGCAACGTTCGTTCCAAGTTATGTACTTTGCTTTCTCGGAAGTTTGTGTACATTGCCAAAGAATGTGCTGTGCGCCGTGAGGGAACCAGAGGGGAAACGGAAGTGAGGGGAAAGGGGTTGCTCTGCCACCGGGCGTTTCCGGTGAAGGGCTGAGGGCCGAAGGAAAGGCGAAGCGCCACCTGGGCGTGAAGGAAGACGTCGTGATGGGAAGCAGAAGGCAGAGTACTGTTTCTTTCAGGTGCTTCTCAGACTAAGTGTTGAAATAATTGTCAATTCTCGGCATTATCATGATCATCATAAGAAACGTCGATAATAATAGTTCATTACTAGAAGCCTGTAACAGCAAAAAATTGGCACTGTCAAAGTGTGGAAAATGGGGACCTGGAGCAGTAGAAATAGGCTTTCTCTAAAACGGCACTCGTAAACAGCGAAGTCTATTCCTTACTCGTCGCTGGGTGCCAGCTGTGGCGTAAGCAGGAAAACACTGTAGTCGTTGGCTTCCGCGGCCAGAGTCATGTACGTGATCTGGGTTGTCATATACGTGATCTGGGTTGTCCGGGACACGCGGCGTCGAAGGCTCTGTTGCCGACGTTTCGACCATCCTGTCGTGGTCTTCTTCAGGGCATACACCCGAACGCTGACCACCACGGCACATACCAGCCCTGAGGAAGATCACGACAGGATGGTCGAAACGTCGGCAACACAGCCTTCGACGCGGCGTCACCCGGACAGCCGAGATCACGCACAGGAAAGCACTGTGTACAGAAGCGGGATTCAGGGGGTGCAGATTTCTAAAAAAATATTTAGACTTTTTATTTAGTCGATCATCAAATTTATATTATTGAATATTTACTTTTTCATGTATTTTCAGAAGAAATTTAAGAGTAATATTGTCAACAATAATTTTACTAAGCTGAGATAATAACATACATTAAAAAATTGGTGAACGTTAGTTCAGCATTATAAAACGCGGGGATAATGTTCAGTGTTACTGTAAATATCCCGTATCAATAAATGATATCAATAAATTGCTGTTAAACGTTATTTATTTACAAATTATACACTTGTATTTCTAAAATCATGTGTCACAACATTCTAATTATCTCTCAAAAAGAAAGAGTAATTCCCATTTATTATACACATATGATACATGGTACATAAATTTAAAAATTTCAAAAAACAAAGTCCAAGCCGATACAACATAATACATTTATAAGTTTTTCATCAACTACACATTGTGAGCAATATACATGATTAAAAATTAAATTGGTTAAAACACTTGACAACGAAAATGCTGGATTCAATCAACCGCACCTAGGGGACAACAGTGCATGCATTTTGTTCAGTCATCTACCTACGAGTCATCTCAATAAAACGAAATATTTACCCAGACAAGTGATTAATCAGTTCTTAATGCTTGGTTTGTAAACTTCTCTGTGGTTGGTCAACCAGTAGTACTAGTAGATGTACGATCTTCAGCCGTCTAATTGAGCATTAATCAATGAGAGTAGAAAAATATCATAAATATTTACACCACGGAAGATATATCATCTAACAGGTAAAATGCGTATATGAAATCTTGATAACCGCTGAATGGATTCGTATGTTTAATGGAAAAAGTGATATTTAAACGTTAATTTAAAATGCGTTTTTGCAGATATTTTGAATTCCATTGCATATTATTATTACTCTGTAATGCAAATACTGAAGACGTTTTTGACAGGGACTGTTAATTTAATTCGTATTTTGAAATACATTCTCCCAGTTTTCTTAGAAGTATATTAATTAAAAATAGAAGTAACTATTGGCCATGGAGAATATTGTGATTTTAAATATTTAATTCATTCATATGAGCTTATTTACTGTGGAAATCTCTCGAAGAAATATGATGTTCTTACGACAAAGTATTAAAATATAAAAGTAATAATTATAAAATATAAAAGAACTATGCAATTTGAAAGCTCATCAATAAAAGTATTTTTGTACGGAATTTTCCATAAATGGATTCAGATTAATAAAGATTGGAATGTTTTTGGCAATGTTTTTTAATAAAAGGTAGCCTTTGGCTCGTTTAGTTCTGTGTTAATGGAGAGGCAAAACCAAAGAAATTCAATGCACACACGCTAACCGATTATTCTTAATACTTTCTATTCAAACTGGTTATGAATGCTGTGAAGATTTCAAACGTTATGTAACGTTAGTAAGTTGAAATGGTTAGCTACAAATCGTACATACGCTGCGGAGGTCGTGGAAGATCTTTTCCGAAAGTTTCCTTGCGGAATGTTCCGGGAACTAAGAGCATGCGGAGTCCAAGTCGGATATACATAGAACTGAACGGAACGAAGCGGAACGACGTAATTCTTCATAGCGTTGGAAATTTTTTGAGCGTCTAAATGAAATGCTTTATGGCAGAAACTGCTTGTAATAGATCGGCGGAAAATTCACAAGCTGGTTGCTGTAGTTTCTGCTTCTGTGAGTAGCTTTCTTCATAAAATATATATATTTGGCATTTGGGAAAACTTGAGTATCAAACGTAATCCTTCGTTTTGTTTGCGGTTTAAAGAGGATCGCTTCCCAGGTTGAACGACGAGTAAAACCAGCAGTTCGAGAAACAGTCTCTTCACAATATTATCTGCATTTTCCTGGAACGATGTTTATGATATAAAAGAGAAGGAGTAGCCTGCAGTACTGAATGTAGTTTCAGGATTCACAAGTGGAGTTTTGTAGACAAGGATTCAGTTCCGAGAATGTTCTCAATTTTGCTACGAGCTAAACAAAAGTTCCCATGAATCTTTTCTGGTCTACCTTTAAGATTACATTGCGTAGTTTGCATATTTCCATTACGTCCAGATGTTCTTTGAGAGTAAAGGCAGTACAATGGGTATTCGACAACTCTCAGACCGATCGCATCTTTCTTTTCTCTGTTGTTCTTTCAACGTGACCAGAGGATCGACGATGATTCCTTTCATAAAAACGTGACACGCGGCATACTGACGTAAGGAAAATCCCTGACCCAAAGTCATAGAAATGTATGAACAATTTTTTAATAGAAAAATATATTTTAACAAAGACGTATTTATTATGAAATTTACGCAAGTACTTCTCACACGAACAGAGCTCCTCACACGAATACTAACAGTATTTTCAGTACTCTTACGCATTTTATTACGTAAAAAAAAAATTTAAAATTTTAACGTTCGGTATAATCATTTTCCGAAACGCTTTTAGAACGTTAATACTACATGCCCGTACCTAATGACAGTAAGAAAATCGCGCGCATGTAAAACAGAGAGGGAGAAAACGGAATGAAGAAGGAACAACATAAGTAGAATGCCACTCAGAGCAACAATTTCTTGGAGGCAGTCTCGATAAAGAAAAGAGCAACGATCTCATGATCTAGTTCGAGAGCGAGTTTAAAACGCATTGTGAAAGCCTGCTGAGAACAAGGTGACAGCTCAAAGAACGCCGAGAGCTCTGAAAGTGCAAGGTAAGTGCAAAGCGAGTGCAAAGCCAATGCAAAGCCAGTGCAAAGCGAATTTTACAGAAGCGTAATTTTTCTTCATAAATTGTTAAAGATTTGTTATTATTATGCAATAAATACGACACATAGCGCTTGTAGCATAATGTAGGAATTATTTAAGTGTTACACATAGATACACAACACAGAAAGTTATAAAATGTCTTGTTTTTAGGAAGCCTCTCAGTTGATTATATGATACACAAGATATATCTTCCAACCAGACGAATATCGGAGCAATACTCCAACAAACGGGCCATGGACCGTGCGCGGTCTTCCCTCGCTCCTCCTTGACCCCTCCCCTCCCTACACACACACACACACACAATTTCATGCACTACACTATCTCACACGTTGGGAAGTCAGAAGGATCCTAAACGTGTACCGTGTGAGGCGATGCGCTGCTGCGGGCTATACGTCTTGAGAAAAATCTCACAAGTCGATGTGTGAGACGCCGCGAGATCTCCTGCGTCCGTGGAAGAGAACCACCGCCACCTCCCGAGTTAAACCATTAAGTAGCCATAGTAGTTAACCCGCGCGGAACCAATCTTCATTCATTCACCCGACGAAGCATTCCCAATCCGGAAGCACTTACGTGTCCCCGGTTGTCCCCACCGCTTCCACACCACCTCCTCGTCCTCCCGAGGGCAGCCCGTGTCCTTCCGGGCGTCTCCTCCCTCACCTCGCGCGTCCGGTGAAGTCTCCGCGCCGCGCCGCGCCACCTGCTCCGCCCCGTAAGGCGATTACGCGCCTTCATCGCGCGCCCGATTTCTGCTCGCGCCCGCGCGCTTCTTCCGCCGGGGCTTTTCGCACTCCTTCAAACTGCCCCCGGCGCGGCGCGGCGCAGCGCGGAGCGGCTCGGCGGACGCATGTGGGAGTCGGCGCCGCCGCGCTCACCTGCGGCACTTAGGGGTGCGCAAAAGCGCGCGGTGCCCCGGCGCGGCACTGCCTCCGGGCGGCCATACACGATCAGGCGCGGCCCAACGATCCCGGCTTGTGCCGCTCGGTTGTCGTTCTGTAAAGTGCGTTCGACTGCGAGAGCTCTCGCTTGTGAAATCACGACAACTTGTCCCCCTCCCCAAAAAAAGAGGATAACAGAAAGTTCTAAAAGATCTAATTTTGTTGGAAAAGCGAGGAAAAATCTAAGGCTCATGGCTTCAATTGATTATTTCTTGTTTCAGTGCTCGTCAACGTCCAATGAAATTAGTCCTGTAAGTGTAGTGCATGTTAATCGCTGGAGGAGGAGGAGGTGGTGGTGATCTCTCACTTGATGGCGAGATTCGGCGCCGACCTACTCGTAGGCTAGTGGGGTCTTCACCAACCAGTGGGGCACCATCCCAGCCGGGACAAGCTTCTAGCTGCCGACTGCCCTCCCAACATGTGTGGTAGTGTTGAATGCATGTTAATTGTAAGAATGTAATGCATGTTAGTGTGTGAGAAAGTTAAGGGTGAGGATAGAAAAAGGAGGGGGAAGGAATGATCGCGCGCGGTTCGCGATCCATTTGTTCGCGTACTGCTCCGGCATTTGCTTGGTGTTGATCGGAGAAGCCAAACTAGCGATCAGAGCAGCCGGCCGCTAGAATTCTCAAGGCAGACGGCTGAACTCGAACCAGCTATTTTATTAGAATCGAAAATCCACGTAACGACGGGACTCAAACCCTAGAATCTCCCCGTCAGAAGCATTGCAGTACCATCAGTTGATGCCCTGAGCTACCCCAGCCAGTCCATGGCCTCCAATGTCCAGTCCATGGCATCATCTTTGCCAAGATGTAAACATTTAAAGATGGCGAAAGATGTGGATTACATTTGCATCTGTGTTATTTAGGCCTGATTTTTTTCAGTCGCTGATGTCTGCTGCACTGACCCCACAATGGAGAAGGCGGTGGAGGTCACATACTTGCAACCTTTGTCAGCGATGAGAGGAAGCCACGCTCACTAGCAGACCGGTCACTTTGCTGCTGGTCCCATTAAACAAATAGAGGACCACTTCTTATTTTTATGTATTAGTGTAGAGAGAGTGAAACATAATCTGCTGAATAAATTGTACGAGGTTTAATGAAAATGACGTGAAACTTACTTTTTAATGGTAATTAAGGCTGGTAAAAAATTTTGAAATATGCATTCAGAAGGCCTGTATGAATACAAATATATGAATTTAGAATAAAGACATCTAAATCGGATTAGGGAAAATGACAAATAGGAGACACCAATCATTAGTTTCACATGTTTAACCAATGTAAACATGCACATGACATTCAATTGTAATTTAATTTAATGATGACTTAGCGTTTGTGGATTTTGTGTGCTCGTTGATTGTTTCTATGCGTTATTGCTGTAGAGTTGGAGAGTCTCTACAAACCCACAACAAACCTTGATGTGCGCCACTCAGTGGATGAAGCAATAGCTTTAAAAAGTTCATCTTTGCAGCCTTTATTATTCTCATGTGGTTTCTTGTAAGGATCACAGAATAACACGAGTTTTACAATTACGAATATGTTGCTTGTTTTTGCATTATTGTATCGGAAACAACTCTTCGATATTCTCTACAATAAGACACTCAAGTATGCTCTTGTTTTCAATTACAATTCGCGTGTGATACCCAATAACAATGCATTTTTACGACTTTCTCTCGCCCCTTCACACCCAGAGCCTTTTTCTTGAGGATTTGTGAATTTTGAGGATTGCGAGACCGCCAGTGTGTCTAAATGTCTCGGCGTTAGAATGCCGAGGCATTGTTTACAGTGAGATGTGGGCTACTAGTCGCCTGAAGGCGACGCTTGAGATTTACGCGAAGTCTGGCAAGGCCGTCCCGCTGCTCCTTCCATACGTGTCATGATCGTCATCTACACCCACAGAAGATGCAGAGAAGGCGGCTCTTCTTCCGTGAGAAGAGTAAACACGGCCTCGGACTACAAGAAGTGTTGAGGTATAAAGCACGATAGGCATTATTCAAAAGGAAACAAAACAGTTACTGTTGTTTACACAGCTGAATACGATATGGAAAACCACGACTCATTCATTTTTATGAATGAATAGTTCTTTGGCGAAAGACAGGCCATTTTTTATGGCTGGCTATTTTTAAATTGTTTCCTTACTATATCTTCATCTTCATTACGCATGCACTGTGTAACATAAAATAACAATATCTTTGTAATTTTTGACTTGCACACCAACATTGCTTGCCAAAGAACACCAATAATTGTGTTGGCAACTCAAATGTGCTATCTGTGCGTTAAAATTGCTGGTATGTAGGCTTTCGTGTAGTGACTATGGGGGTGGAGTGCAAGAGTAAACCACCAGATACCCCAATTTAAAATTGCCTAGTAAGAACGTGCACCTACACGTTGTTTGAACATGTCGACCACTCAGCAATATAGTATTTGAATGGGAAGACATCGGCACTTTCATTTAACTTTTGTACTAAATTTTAAAATTTGCAGCCAATTTTACCTATTTTAATTTGCACAAATTCTTCTTGGTCAAATATTGCATTAATACTTAAAAATAAAACATTTCCCCCTCTAAAGATGTATTATTTTTCAGAGTCGAAATACAACACATCTAATTTTTATTTCATTAGCATTATTAACAATTATTTCAATTATGTACAATATTTCGCTGTAATTCGGGAAGGGGTAATATAATTTGTGGTTGACTATTGTACAATAGACCTTGTTCACATATATCCTGATAATTGCCATGCTCTTTCCGCATATTCAAAACTCCGCCTGTTCAAGAAGCCGCGGTATTCCACTAGTTCTCTTCTGTCTTTTCCATTCATACGATGTTAATATTCACAGAGCCTTAACAAAATATATAATATCTTAAATGTTGCCCTGGTCTTTCCGAATAACCAAACGTTTGCCTGGTTATAAAAGCCGCAATATTCCATTAGTTCTCTTCTGTCTTTTCCATTCATACGTCCTTAACCTTCACACAGTCATAGTACAATGTTTAATATCCTAAATGTTTCCCTAGTCTTTCCGAATATCCAAACGTTCGCCTGCTTAAGAAACCGCAGTATTCCCTAGTTCTCTTCTGTCTTCTCCATTCATACGTCGTTAATATTCACAGAGCCTTAATAAAATGAGTAACATCCTAAATGGTTACCTTTCCGAGTATCCAAACGTCTCGCAGTTTAAGAAGCTGCGCCCATCCCGTGTGTATGAGTGTGTGAGTGTGAGCGCGTGTGTATGAGTGTGTGTGAGTGTGTATGTGTGTGTATGTGTATGCGAGTGTGTGCATGTGTGTGTGGGCGTGTGAAATGTGTGAACGAGTGTGTGAGCGTGTGAGTGTGTGAGCGAGTGTGAGAGAGCGCGTGAGTGTATGTGTGTGTGAGCGTGCGAGTGTGCGCGCGAATGTGTGTGTGTGTGTGTGTGTTAGTGTGTGTAAGTGTGCGCGCGCGAGTGTGTGTGCGTGCGAGTGTGTGTGAGTGTTAGTGTGTGTGTGTGTGTGTGTGCGTGCGTGCGTGTGTGTGTGTGTGTGTGCGCGTGTTAGGGACCTTGGCAGCTCAGGCGCGCGAGGCGTTAGGTAATTTCCTCCGACGGCGTTTCGCAAGGCGTTCCGCCCCCGCGCAGCCGTTCGTGCGCCTCTCCGCCGCCGGATGCGCTCTGCTCCGCCGGGGGGCTCCCAGGAAGCCATAGAATGCACGGACGCAGCACACGAAGTAAATGGCGGAGAGAATATGTTTTTTTTTCGATGACTATGATGATAGGGTCGATGATTGGTGGTGAGGATAGAGAGGGTGACGGTCGTGTATTGATGAGGGTTGTGACAGATATTCCAAGTACAGACTGGAGAAGTAGCTGTAATCGCACTAACATTGTTTTTTTATATTTTTATTTTATTTTTTTGAGAAAGGAGATTATGACTGCAACATTTGTGGAAATGGCAATCGACAGAAATACTGTTTCTAACAGCAATTGCACTAGAGATGGGAATAACGTTATGGTATTGTAATGATTATATAAGATGCGATGCTGACAACCATTGGGTATTGAAGCAGATGAAAAAAATGATGTGATTGGTGGCGAAGAATATACAAATAAATTCAGAGTTTTGGAGATGTTGGATTTTTTTCTTCTTCTTTGTTCTCTTTTTTTAGACAGAGACAGAGAGAGACAGAGTGAGAGAGTGAGTGAGAGATACAGACAGTGAGAGAGTTAGAAAGATTGAGACAGAGACAGTGAGAGAGAGAGACTGAGAGAGACAGAGACAGACGGAGAGAGACAGATACAGAGAGATAGAGCCAGTGTGTGTGTGTGTGTGTGTGTGAGAGAGAGGAGAAGAGGAGAGAGAGAGAGAGGAGATGGTAGAGAGAGAGAGAGAGAGAGAGAAGGAGAGAGACGGTATTTTATGAGAAAGCTGAAGATGGGGCCGGATGGTATTGGTGGTGGTTACGATGGAGTGGTTTGTGGTGTTATTGTGGCAGTGATTTTGGTTCTAGCGTGGGCGGTGGTACTGGTGGCGACTGGCAGCAGCCTTAGCGGACGATAGAACTGCGGGCGAAGGAGCTGCGAGACCATGCGGACGGGCCACGCGTTTGGGCAGTCGTCAGACGGTGGCGTCGGTGGCGAAGGGCGGGCGTCCGGCGGAGAGAGCGGGCTGGAGGGGCCAGGGGGGGCGGGGCTGCGCGGTGCGAAAAAGCCGAGAAGCCCGCGCGAGAACGTTCAGAGGGCGCGGAGCCGCGAAAATCGCCTTCCCGTCGCCGGAAAGGGGAGTTTAACTACACGAAGAATCCGCGGGCCAGGGGCTGGCCAAGCTTTTGGGCAACGGCAGTGTTTGCTCCTCGCCAGTTGTGAAGTGAGAGAGAGTAGAGGCAGAGAGGCAGACAGAGAGAGTGAGAGTCAGAAGTGGAGTGAGTGAGTGAGTGAGTGACGTGAAGTTGAGTGAGTGAGTGAGTGGGTGCGTGCGTGAAGTGTCGTGAGTGTGTGTGTTGTGTGTGTGAGAGAGAGAAGAGAGAGAGAGAGAGCGAGAAGAAGAGAGAGAGACGGTAATTAATGAGAAGCTTGAAAAAGGGGACGATGGTATTGGTTGGTGGTTAGCGATGGGATGGCTCCTACTCATGCGGCGTTCGGCGAACCCCGAGTTGTGTGAGGGTTTGTCGCTTTTTTCCGAGCACCGAAATTCGGTATTCGCCTAACCATGCGTGTGGTCTTTAGAACACATCAAAGAGAACGAACGTTCGCCGAACACATCAGCTTATTGGGAAATTGGGAACAAACAGTAGCTAGCTGTTGGCGAATGCGAATGTGTGGAGGCCTACCTAAGGGAACACCAAAAATTTAGTATTCGGTGAGTACTGAGCGACCGCTCGCAGGATCGCAGAGTAGTGTGACGTCAATGGATATCAGCGACCACAAGACACACGAGATTTCATTAACAATATATTTATAACAAAGAAAACAAAACAAATATATAGCCTTAATAAATCTACTTTACACCCTAGCTCTGATAGAACTACTATCCCTGATCGCGGGAGCGATCCAACCCGATTGAAGATGGTTTTGATTGGTGGCATTCAACATACAACATCTGAAGCGCGCACAAAGCCGTAGCTTCCGTGACCGGATGCTCACACTGGACACAAGTCAGTTCTTCTGCGCACCAACTGGCTGGTTCGCACTCGATCGCAGGAGCGTTCTTATCCGATTTGAGAATCGGCGTGAATCGTGGCACTCAACACTCTTCACACTGGGAGCACCGCACACAGCATCGCCCCCGTTGAACCGCGGCAATCACCAAGGACATAAAGTACGCAGGCTTCGTCAACTAGTGACTCGAGCCTTGCGACCGGCTCGCATATGCACCGTCGTGCGCCAAGTTTTTGTGCACAGGCGCACGAGATTCTCCCCCGCTGTCCTCCAGAACCCACCCACTGCTCTGTACAACTCTGTTATATGCGAGGCCACGTACTACGTCCACGCACCCCTTCGCTTGTTATAATCAGTGAAGTTTCGTAAAGGCGCGCGAAGACACAAAGCTTGTGTTCCCGTTTCCGCGTTCTGCCCTTTACGGAAAAACCCTTCTTCCTGTGGCGAGGCTAATCCTCTATCAAGCGTCCCCAAATAGATGCCACGAGGCACGCTGGCTAATACGTTACAGTAGTGTGGTTGAGTTGCTTGTTATTTGCTGAGCGATGAACATTCTGTGCTCACTCTACCTACCGCGTGTCGGTCTTTAGAACACATCAAAGGGAGCGATCATTCGCCGAACACGTCAGCTGATCGGGATTGGGTAAGCGGTATTTCGATGCTCGGCGAATGCCGAATGTGTGGAGCCGCCTTGAGGGATAGCGACTTTTAGCAAATCCACCGCACGCGAAAATTCCAGAATACACTAGCCTCAGTTGATAACCAAACGATTAAGCTGACGTAATCACGTCCGATGATAATTATGTAGACGATACATTTATCTTTATTAATAATGAAATTTACTAATCTAAAATTTAAGATTACACTACTTATCCTAGCTCTAAGAATAATATTGTAAAAATTTCAAGTATTTCATGGGAAGGAAAATACTTAATCAAAGGTGTAAACAATTTCAATTGTCAAACTATTATCGAATAATCATTTTATAAAATCAGAAGATTTTTTTGAAAAACTATACGTTCATCCTCCAAAACATTTTTTTAGAACAAATTCGCTTCATATCGCTTTATATCCCAAAATCATATTATAACCTCATGACATATGACAGCTTGGTGGCGAACATAAACTATTTTGTCTCATTTAAAAGCAATAAAAACATCGGGAATACCACGGAAAAGGGATTTACACGCTTGTATCATTGAATCTCCGCTAAAGATGCGGAAAACGCGATCTCTCAGATAAACTAAGTTGTTCGTTCGTCCATGGAGCGTCGTAGATTTTTTTTCAGTACTCCTTCCGTTTCAGAACTTCTCTTTTTTATTGTTTTCAGATGTCATTGCTTATCACAGATGTCAAACTGTCGACGCCAAAATAGACACAATGAAGCCGGTGTGTGCGGTGTATCCCGGAGAACGGAGCTTATAACAATATAATTTACAACTGATACAGTTTTCATATACATTTTTCAGATTTTTGTTACACATTGTCGTTTTGTAAAATTTTTAAGCTTTGATAACAGTATTCATGTTTTTGTGTGTTTGTGTCTGGAACACTGAACATGCAATTTGTGAAACAAAGAATTCAAATGATCAGAGATGTCACTGCGGGTACTCGAATAACTCTCACTAGACTGTGTGCGTCATGTTAACAGTATTTCCAAAACCCGATTGATTTTCTCTTTTAAAATATATTACATTATTACGAATTCTTATTTGAAACATTGTTTGCCAGAAAAAAATGTGAAATATCTATAGTCAAGGAAGGCATGTATTTAAAACAACATTATTGCAACAACGTAAATTTAATATTTTCGAATTCAATTCTGTAGTTTCAGTGGACGGAGCACAATATCGAATCAAATTCCAATAATATTGAAAGCCACATCATATCATCATATACTATGACTGATACTTAAAGTAGGTACAAAATGCTGGTTTTCTTTTTCTTCATACAACGTAAATACGTCAATTACGTGCTCATGCAGTAATTATATTTTCAACGCATATCTCTTACACATTTTTACAATAACATGTTTGATATTGTGTACAATACGAGTGACCACATAATAATCATTTCAATGTCATAAATTTAAAGTAAAAATAACCGAATTCGAAATATTAAAACACAAATACTTCTGCATAAAAACTTTTTCACTGTGCAAGGCCCAACTTTTCAAATATGTCACCAAAAGCAATCGATCTATTTCCACACGTTTGAAACGACTCTCGCCTCAACGCACTTCCACATCAGCTACTTCCGATCTCATGAAAGGATGTCCCCGACATCCGCACGCTGAACAGGCAGAAGCAGCACCTGTGAGTCCTGCCGGAAGAATCGACTTTTCCCGCGACAACTTTCTTCCTTTTTCTCTCTCGCACGAAATTTCGAGAAACTATTTTCTGAACGTAGCTCTTGTATTCGCGCCGGAGTGTGAAGTTTCGAAGAAAACGAAGTTAAAAAGAAGACCGGAGTCAGGAAATTGTTCGACCGAAACTTTCGGACAGGTTGCTGAAGAGTTTTGTGTTCTTGTCAAGAAAATGAAACTAGTTGGAGTTCGCCCCCATTTAGAGCGTTGCGTTTATACATACCAAGAACATCTGATTCCATCATCTGATGAGTGCTTTGTGAGAGATTCTGGGCCAGATGTAAAACAGAGGCCAAGGTGGATTTCCCTTTCTCTTTTGCGGTTCTACCGTTAAAAATAGTCGATTACGTTAGTACAATATCTAAAAAAAGATCAATTATTGAAAGCAGTGTTCCGTGTCTGCAATGCTGCATACATTATTTTTAACATCAATAAAGAGAAATATATCCTCATAATATCATCCACATAATTATCAAAGGACATATTTACGTCAGCTTAATCTGTCGATTTTCAATTGACGCACCCTGACTTCAATTTTCTGTCATTCTTCTGACTTTTTTACACCTTAAAGAACCTCCATTTTAACCCTGATTCTTTAACTTCTCGTGACTCGTAAGCCCTTGTAGCCAAGAACTGACTCCTCCCGCAAGTGTGTCGTAAGCATATGACGGCGCTAGCACCTCGTTACAGGTAAAGCCGTTTGGTAAGAGAAACGTATGAATTGGTAAGTAGAATCAAACCACGCAAGGGTAATGGAAGATACTATAATTAACGCTGTAATTGTGCTCTCTGGATTGGGAATTCCTGATGCAACAGGAATATTCTACTTTACGGACGTGGACCAAATCCAATAGTATGATGCAACCGAGTTACACTGTGGAAGAGACTACCACGAGCAAGCACGCCACTTGCTGGAGGCAAGTTATGAAGCAAGGTGACGCTACCACGCACAAGTGCGAAAGCGAATCAAGCCCCCGTCTTAACTGCCGAACGCGAGGCGAAACTGAATAATGGTTAATAGAATAATTAGAAGAATAATTGGTTATCCAGCATGGCTCCAAAAATATACGTGGAACTAAGGTTAAGACTCTTTTACTTCCAGCTGTTGTCTTTCCGCCCGTTAAAGTTAGAAACGCGTCGGATCTAGTAGAACAAGTCTATTGGCCGCAGAAAGTGTGAGTATCACTGCTCCAGACCGGATGAATCATTCTTCACGCAGGAACAAATAATGTTTTGACCTTTCAGAACCATCAGATAGACGAAACTGTGACGCAAAGAGAACGCACAGTATATAGAAGTAATAAGAGTATAATAGGAGAATATTATAAGAAGAATCGCCCGTGAAATCCTCATTTACCTACTTCAGTTTTATATTTGTGATGCAGTGTATACGATAACTCTGCCGATGAACATGAAGACGTGTGTCTAAACTAGCAAAAACTTACCGCAACAATCAGGAACAAATGTGTCCTCTTAGACCCATATATAACACGTTCCTTGCAGACTGAGCTATTCTAAGACTTTTTTTTACTACCAAGCTTTTTATTCGCAGATTATCATTTTATTATCACGCCCCTCAAAACTCCACTAAAAATGCCACATTCAAAACATTTCTTCGCTTTTCGGGTGGGAGGAGATTCACATAAGTGCAACGAAACCTAATAAATGGGGAGAAGAAGGAGTTTGTTGCAAAATATTTTATACAACGTTATTTGTATTACCAGTTACTTCGATCAAATGCATCTGTATTAAATTATTTGACAAACTTTAACACAATTTTTAATTTTCAGTTTAAAACACTTCTTTTATTATTAAACTCAAACTGTAAATTATTATTCATATAAATCAAATATTTTTTTGTATTTTAATTTGTAATATTTGTATATTGTAAAATAAATCAATATTCCTATATTGTAAAAATCGACCAAATCACGAACCGAAAACTGACGTAGAAAGCTCTTCCAGACGACCCACATTGAATACCATTTCTCCTCGCACAGCTCCACTTCCGCTCAACTGCAGGTACCGCAGAGAGCGTCTCCGGGTCGCGCGCACGTTACCGGCACAGTCTCACCTCTTCGGCCCGCGCTCCCGCCCCGCAACCTCCACGCCTCCGGCCCCGTTCTGACTCCAGCCACCGACACCGCCTGCAACCACGCGGCCACCTCCTCCGCCCCCTTCTTGCCACCTCCTTCTTTACCTCTTCTTTCATCTTCTCCGTCACTCCCTCCGCTATTTTTTCCATCATTGTTTCCGTCATCTTTTCCGAAATCTCCGATTGATTGATTGATTGTTTAGTGATTCCAGGCACGTCAACTACAAGGGTCATTAGTCCAGTAAGTGTAATGCGGGTTTTTAATTCGAGATGTGGGGTGATGATGTTTACACCACTGTATGGCGAGAACCGGCGCCGACCTATCGACGGCTTGCGGGGTTTTCCCAAACAGGTATCTCCCACCAGCGGGACACCGCCACGGTCGGGACAAGCTCTAATCTCCTGACTGGTCTTCCGGCATGTGTGGTAGTGCAGTACGTGTGTGTGTGTGTGTGTGTGTGTGTGTGTGTGTGTGGTGTGTAAGAGGTAATGATAGGACAAGGAAGAGGAAGGTGATATCGCACGCGGTCCTTGGCCCGTTGGTTAGGGTAATGCTCCGGCATTCGCCTGGTGTTGACCGGAGAAACCACGAAAAACCACCGATCAGAGCAGCCGGCCGCTAGAATACTCCACCAGACAGCGACTGAATTCGACCTAGCTAACAAGCTAGTGTCGAAACTCCTCTCGGTCATATCGGTCATCTCCGACATATTCTCCGTCATCTTATCTGACATCTTCGTGATCTTCTCAGTGATTTTCACCGGCATCTTCATCTTCTACTCCTTTTCCTTCTTTTCCTCTCACCAACGCCTTCACCCCACCACATGTTTCCTCCACAGAAGCACATGCCTTCTCTGCCTCGTTGGCCTTCTCCTTCTCTTTTTCATCTTCTGGCCTCACTTGATCTCTTCTGACTCCTCTCCCAACATCCCACTCTGCGGCTTCATCTTCTAACTCCCGTCTCCCTCTCCGCCGCCTGTAAGATCGCTCCCTAAGCCTAAATCGTCTCTGAATCTTCCGCCAGCGCCCCTACCTCCGCCTCCAACTCCCCCTCAATCCTGTCCTCCCCCATCTCCGCCTCCACTCCGCCACCGCCCACCTCGCTCCACCGTCGCGTCGGCCGGGCCACTGAGCATGGAGGCCACGCCGCGGAGAGGAACGGATCGGAGTGCAAACGGCGAGGCGGTGGCGGGGGCGCAGGGGCGGGGGCGGGGCGCGCGATGGAGCAAATCCGCCGAGCGGAGCGGAGCGGTCGTGTGGTCGTGGCCGCGCGCGCAATCGTCTCCGCACCGCCGCCTTCGATTCCCGGACGCGACGGTGCGCCGTTCGCCCAGCGGAGAACCGGCAGCGCGCAGCGCTCCAGATGTCCAGGCGGAAGCGACCAACACAGCTCACGAAGATCTACTTTTTTTTTAAAAATTTAAGTGTTTCAATGCTGTGATTGTCAAATATAACAAGCCATTTTCTGTATTTCTACGTTTTGCACCGCATTGATCAGCATTTATTTATGACATAATTTATTTCTAAATGCGCAACAACTTGTTGGGAAAATTAAAAAAAAAACGAATCGTTCGACTCGTTTTTATTTGGATGTCCAGAGAAAGATGTTTTTATTGCACGAGCGAAAAGGACTCTTCTGGCAAAGACGTGAACATCGGTACTATTGGGAG
>BOPP01000042.1:2162981-2173024 GCA_017312745.1 Gryllus bimaculatus
TAGCGGCGGCGGCGCAGCGGCGGCGCGGCGGTGGCCGATGGCGTGGGGCGGTGGAGTGGTGGTTGGCGGTGGAGGCGGTGCGGCGGCGGCGCGGTGGAGCGGTGGCGTGGCGCGGGTGGAGGCGGTGGCGGCGGTTGGCGGCGAGTGCAAGCCACGCGGCGCGCAGAAAAGTCGCCCGACGCGATGCGCGACGGTTGGCGCGCGCCGACGCGGAGCGCAGCGCAGCACGCCGCAGCGGAGACGCGTGGAGAGCGCACGAGAGTGACCGGTGCGGAAGTCGCAGCACACCTTCGCGGTGACTAACGAGTGCGATCGATTCTCGGGCGGCATGCGACTGCAATCCCGGCGGTCAAGGTTTCCTAAGCCGTTTACCTATGTCCCCAAAAAGGCGCCAGCCGACTTGCATCCTTTAGCCGTTTACCTACGTCCCCAAAAAGGCGTGAGCCGACTGCATCCCGCATCGTTTTCTTCCTTCTATGGATTGATTTGCATTACTTGTGTTTCTTAGATTATATTGATCGATTATTATCGATCCAGTTTTTTCAAGAAACATCTGCAACTCCCTTGCAGAGAACTGACAATGATGAATGCATTTAAAGTGGTGTGGAAAACATGGACTTGAAACTTTCTATCGTGAAACATATTCTTACCCCACTTTCTACATCATATACAATCCTGAAGATTCTGCCATTTTTCAGCTTGTCTCTTGAGATGTTTATTCTCTGAAGGAGGGAGAACATCTATTTTCGCTACTATAATGGGAACACTGCAACAAAAAAACGTGTACTTCTTCCGAAACTCCTGATGAATTAAATGGATCCCAGTGGGGCTATGCTTCCCAGGGAACGAAAATGGAAAGATTAGCTGGAAGCAAGATAAGGAAAAATTCTGGAAACGCGGGATAGCATCGGGTGATTCTTGATTCTCGTGTATGGCGCCAAATGAGATCGGCCTGATTTTGGCAGTATCACAGTCCTTGGTGGTCTTCTGTCTTTACCCATCCACAATTACGAGTTGTTGCTGTGCAGTGAATAAATCGCGTGCATTAGAACTAAAACATCGCATCAAAGTATGTTGTGTTGAGCGGAAATATAATAACTTCTATTAATGATAACTCCTGCACTTTGATAACTTCCAAATTCTTGGTGTCTCAAATTTTGCCATTTCATATTTTTCCTCCTTCAGCATCCACGAGAAATTTAGCAACTGATACATGGTTACGCGAAGTACACGAACGTCTCAATTCGGATTAAGATAGATATGTAAATTTAATACGATGTATCATTGTTTATTTAATATATTATTATTTACATTTTACTTTATTTATTATTACTGTACTTATTTCAACTCTTCTCATGTTGTTTAATTTTCAATTTATAAAACCAAGTTTCATCAATCAATTCTGAACTTTTGACGAACGACAAGCAACTGTCCTTTCAAAGTTCTCATATCATTTATGTAAAATTCGCTTGAAGATAAATAATAATAATAATTAATAATAATTAATATAATTAATAATAATAATAATAATAATAATAATAATAAGTAATAATAATAATAATGACATTAGTGTAGTACAAAAAGGAGGGGCGAGATTAAAAAACACTATTATAAGAGCTGGAAAGAGAATAAATCTAAGTTGAATGAAGATTAATGGCAACAAATTAAAAGATCAGAGCAGATTCAGACAGATTTACTGCTGCAGGGCAGCCGCAGTGGGGACGCTGTCCCTCGCAGAGCCTCGTAGTGCTTTCCGGGCGAGGCTTCGGATAACGCTCTGGTTTGTGCTGTCGCACGTCGCAGCCGCTGGAACCGGCGTGGCGGGAGAAGCGGAGGTGTCACCTAAGCATCATGAGTCTTGTAATTGTTACGGAACGTGTGATCTACCCAGAGTGGCTGGTAAACAGTAATGTGTGAAAAGTGTTGCAAAGCCGTGAAGTTCGGTTTGATGACTTTCTCATCTCATTCTTGAAGTTTTTTGGGAGGGTTGTGAGATGAATTCAGTTGGGTTGGAAATGCTTAATTGAAGTATTGCTATGTAAGGACACCCTTTTTGAAAATGTTTGTGGTTAACAGGACTGTTACAAAGAGGAGGGTGAGAGCCGACGTGTCTTGAAAGATAATAACGATACTGGTAGGTATGTGTTGATGCGATTCAGAATAGCTACATATGACAAGGGGACAGGCAGCAAGCGGCGGAACGGTGGAGAAGGAAAGGGGAGAGCAGGCTGAGCGATGGGCGGCGGAGAGGCTAGAGTGGAGCCAGGATGGGGAAGATGATTTACCAGGAAGTGGCGAGAAACGCCCGACGGAATGGATCCAGCTGTGCAGCGCGTTGCGAGGAGGGCTTGTCGTTTGTGTTTTGGTGGGTTCTCTTTAGTTTTGTTTGTGTGTTGTTGTTGTGGTCTGGTGTGTTGTGTTGTTTTCTGTGATGTCTTTTCTGTGGCGGTGTTGTTGTTTTTGGAAGTTCAGAGATGGCACAGCCAGGCGGATGTGATGCCTTAAGTGTGGAGGGAGGCAGGGTTGAGAAACAGGGAGGGGCGCATAGCCAGACAGGGTTCAAATGTACCGGGGCGGATAGCAGCATGGAAATAATAGGTGGTAAGGGAGTGAGGAAGTGAGCCAAGAGGTGGCGGAGGAGACGATGTGAATGTGTTGAAGTATGAGTGGAAAAGAAGGAAAGGCGGGAGGCAGAGTGAGGCAAGGATTAAACATTATCCGGTGGAAGCGATGGGGGGGGGGGGGGGGGGGGCGGGGGGGGGGGGGGGGGGGGGGGGGGGGGGGGGGGGGGGGGGGGGGGGGGGGCGCGCATGGGAGTAAAATGCAGTCGGCCCCGAGACCCGGAATGAAGTGGGGTCGAAGGGATTGGAAGAGTTGGATGCTACGGTAGGAGCTGGGTGAGTTGAAGATGGGGTGAAGTGGAGTTGAGAGGAAATTCAGAATAAAGAGTGATGGGAGAGAGGTGACGCGTGATGGAAAAATAAGAGCGCGCGTGAGCCAATGTAGAAGGCGGTGCAGCGAAGTAGAGGCAGACACACGGTCGAAAACGCGAGAGTGTTATGGAGGGGTGGATGGGACCGGGAGAGGTGGCTCAGGGCATTAAGCTAGGTTAACAGCAATTACCGTCTGACAGAGAGTTCGTTAGGTTCGAGTCCTCGACGATTTTGACACAAACTAGATAGCCTAGGTCGAATTTAGTCGCTGTCTGGAGCGAGAATTTATAGCTGGTCGCTGAAGGAGAATTTATAGCGGTCGCCTGCTCCGACCTGTTTTTCCGTGGTTACTCCATTAACCCAGGTGAATGCCGAGCCGTGCTCTAAACAAACGGGTCAAAGTTTTACCGCCGCGCGATCTTTCCCTTCCTCTTACTTGTCATATCCTCACCCCTTACTTATGTACACACCTGCACGTACTACACTAATTACACATGCGGGGAGATCAGTCGGCAGCTTAGACCCATCCCGTTAGAAAGGTGTCTCGCTGGTGGAGATACCGGTTTACGGAAAAACCCGCTAGCCGGAACGATATGTGAGCGCCGGATTTCACCTTGCAAGCGACTGTGAAGCTGGACGCCATCACACGCAGAAAAAATGTACAGACACTTACGAGACTAATAACCGGGGCAGTTGACGTGTCGAAATTAAATAAATAAATAATAAAATAAATAAATAAATAAATAAATAATAAATAAATAAAATAAATAAATAAAGTAAATTTAAATAAAAAATAAATAAATAAATAAATAAATAAAAAATAAATAAAATAAATAAATAAATAAATAAATAATAAATAAATAAATAAATAAATAAATAAATAAATAAATAAATAAATAAATTTAAAAAATAATTTAAAGAAAACGGCGGATGGAGTGGGGGCCCCGGATCCAGCACACACAAACAGTACCTCGGGAGGGACAGAGTACCGTGCTTGCCGAGGCGTGACGGGCGGACTGGGGGTCGGGGCGGTGGGCGGGTCCGCACACGCGCCCCGGCCGCCGTCGCCCGTGCCGGTGCCAGACGCAATTCGGGGCGCGATCGAACACCGCAAAGCGGCCGCACACCGCAATCTGCGTAACGAGCCTTGCATTCCTACGCGTCGCGCGCTCGCTAAACGCCGCGTCTAATCTGCCGCGCTGCGGCTGTTTCCGCAAACGCACATGTCATACTCCTAAGAAAGTGAAGTCGGCCGCATTCTGGAGCGAGAAAGTCGAGCGGATTGGGCACTCGCGGTGGAAAGGAACATATACATCCAGTCGGCTCCAAGGCAATGCCACTCAAGTGACGACACTTCTACTCCAAACACGTTAGCAGGCATTCCGCTGCATTTATTCCCATTCGGTTCCCCGTAGTCGTAGGTTATAGACTCTATCGGTTGCCCGTAGTCGTTCGACGCCACGATACATCGTAGTCGTTCGTTAAAGTTATAGACTCTAGTGTAACTAAATAATGTTGCTAGTAAAGATTGTAAATTGATCTGTACTAAAGAAGTTTTCGTGTTTGCAAATGAGCAACACGAAGGCATGATGCTAAAAGTTAATTCGAAAAACAGGAAACAAAACTATTATTATTTCCTATATTCATATCTAATTTTTGTGAATACATGTTTGCTTAAAAAATTTGCTTTGTAGCAGATGTTTTGACACAAATTCAAGAGTACTATCTGTGAGAAAGATTGTTGTACATATGAAATTTAATCACGAAAAACGAAGTCCATTATATTTAGTTTGTTGTTCTTATGGAGGCCAAAAGAGAATCCAGACATTAAAAATTAAGATTAAAGGATGGCATGGTGTTCCCTTCTTCGTACGTATCATAAATTCTGAACAAATTGTGATAAGCAGTCAACTTTTTCTACGTTCGTACATAAATCGAATGGAAAACCCGTAGTCGCTCTATCTTTTCACATGCTTCATATCCCGTTATTTACTACAAATGCATGTCTGTCGTTCACAAAGCCTCTACTATACTGTTCGTCCGAAAGCGTATCATGCACTCGCAAAACAACCGAATGCGTCTCGGGTTTCCACACGAGCCTGCGCCACTCAAACAGACGAGGCACAGATCACGCAAACACATCAGCTTATTACAATGAAAGTCTTGCTCCACATTTCGTACACCCATGCGTTCCCGCATGGGCCACCCACATCGCTTTACAAGAACGAACGATACTGTTCGCTGCTCTTTGGCCGCAAGAGCCCGCACACAGACCGCACAAAGCGCCTGCGTGGTTACCGGTCACAGCAGACGTCGCGGTTTCACAAAGAATTCCACAGCGTTTCTGAATCCTTTATCTCCGGCACAGATCTCCGGTGTAGGAAGAAACCGCGATGACCAGCCACGGTCCGCCGAGGAAGACGGCCGCCTTGCAGACTTCATTTGTTTCCCCAGAGCGGCCTTTCGTGAAAGCACGACTAATTGCGACACGCCAGGGGGCGCAAAGAGGCTACTGTGGCCGCGAGGATTACGCGTTTGCTTTGTTAGTCAACAGAACGCGAAGGACGAGCTGACGTTCTTTGCAAAGGAGAGATGTAAGGTTTCGAGGCATCGCGAGGCTTGATATCAAGGGCGGCAATTAATAGTCACACACCAAGGGAGGGGTGTTAACTGACACCAGAGCTGTTTTTTCTTCTTTGTTTAGGTCAGAAGTTACAGTTTCATCATTTAGGATTTTTATTATTGAAATCTATTTTATCCCTAAGCGATAGTTTCGACTTCCAAAGCTTATCGGATGTTTAGAAAAAATTCAAAACAGCCGCCGTACGTTTTAGTTTCTTGGAAACTCTGTCGTTTCCTTACAGTCAAGCCTGCCCACGTACACGTTGAAATCTCATTTAAGTGTCTGTCGATGTAGATAAGAGTTCGACAAACAGAGGAACATATTGAATATTCAAATAGTTCTTAAAAGGCACGGAAATTGCCATCTGTGTCCCCGCGGGAAGGCCAAGAAGTACAGAAAGTGGTCGAAATATAAAAGAACCTGCCTACTTCAACAACATTTATCCACTTTTTCGTTACCAGGGCCCGGTAATATTTTTTACTGTTTAAAATTCGCCGTTTTCCGGAGCACGATTACAATATTTTCTCTTCTTACAAAGTAAGGGCGAAAAAAAAGCTGAAAATATTTTAACACAAACTTGATGAAGATGATTGTTATATATTGTTAAAAGCTTACATGTTCATAAGGAAACTTTTATAAGAAACACATAAACACATTTATAAGGAAACTTTTATGTATTAAGAACCACGTGGCAGTTTTCCATTTTCCGGAATAGCGTTGGAATGCTGTCACCCCACTTTTGTTCTAGAGTGAAATTACAATAATAAATGATGGTTTATAGAAGTCAGAGCACTTCTTGATTTATGAACGAAAAAGTTTATTCATGGTCACTTATACTAAAAAAATATTGTGTATTTATTTTGAACTCGTTTCATCGGCTTTGTGATCAGGTTCAGATCTCAGACAGTTCGCACTCTGCACCTTCATCACCAGACTATTTTTAACCTTTTTAAAGACGTTCCTCTGATACATACGCACCTCTATAAATAGAACATACACCGTCCATGAAATTTCCTCGAACAACTGGTTTTAAGAATTATCTTGAAAAACTATTAAGACACTTTAATACAGTAAAATATTCATAGCGAATAATTACATGAACATGAAAGAAATCCGATTTAGTGAAAAAATTAAATTTCAGTTATGCCGCCTCTCTTGGCTACAAAAGTTGGTTAATTCATTATCATCAATCCAATAATTTTCTTATAAAGAAAGGAAACCATTAAATGTCATTATTAGCTGATCATATAATGTCAATGTTAATTTGTACTTCCTAATGAATGGATTTGATAACACACGAATATTACGTCATCCAAAGGAAATCCCACAATACGAGATAGAACCCATAAATTTGATAATAAGTATCGTGCTTATTGATATATTGGGACGCATAAGTTATTTAAAGTCTCTAGTATCAGTGGTGTGTTGTGAGGTCCATTTAAGGATAGAGAATTCTTGACACCAACAATGAGGTTGAGGTTCTCGTAGTTTAGTTGCATAATTTCGCACTGGCTGTTAGAGCCTCTTCAGCTGAGAGATGCAGCGTCATAGCGTTTCTCACTGACATTTTACATAATAGAGTTCTGGACTATCCTGTTGCGGTATTTCTCGCGAATACTCTCGGGTTACTTGAAGAAGACTTATTTATATCGTGATGAAGATGTGGAAAACGCTTGCTAAAAGGCGAGATCATACTTTTAAGCTGAATATATTTACTTGAAGATACTACCTTAATAACTTTTATTTTGCACAAGTAGTTAGACAACAAAAATTAATGTGTATTCTACAAAGCAATAAATACTTATATGAGTAAGATAGTCGCCAAAATACCACTCCACGTGCAGTCATAAAAGGGACATGTCTGGTTTGCGCGCATTTTCTAGGACGCTTACGATAACCTAATGAAAACTGGAAAGCATGGAAGAGGTATACGCCAATTTTTCTTAAGTCCATCACGGACCCAAATGGACCATTACCGAAATGGTGAACCGTATAACAATCTCACACCAATGTCATTCCGGTACCCGATGAACGCCAATAGGGAGAGCGTCAATGGGGACACCAGAATAAATATAACTGAAGGAATTTTTTTTCATATTCATTAAATTTTATTTCACAATATTTACATGTATTTGGAATTATATTACAATACTGAAAATATATTTACAATATTTTCATATTTACGGCACGTCAAGGGCACATATTTTGAACATTATACGTTCTTGCAACCCTTTCCACGGGGGACAGATGGCCACGTCCATTTTTCAAGAAGTAGTTCAATTTCAGTACATTGCACCGAATGCACGACTATTATCTACATCCACAAACACTAAAACAAGATTTCCACGTGCTTATGGGCAGGCCTGTCTGTAAGAGATCGCTAGAGTTTCTACAAATCCATTACGTATGGAGGGGATTTCGAATGATTTTGTGTATATCTGATGGGCGTTGAAAAATGAAAGTCTAGGCTTCCGCGGCCGGTGTCAGTATCTAGTGTACTTGACTTCCCACCCCTTTGGCACACGATTGTTAATTCGCCGTACGCCGTTTAGGATTTTTAGTATTATTAAACCTTTTCGTAACACTAAGTGATGGTTTCATTTTTCAACAGCTACTTGGCTGTCCTGGAGACGCCACGTTCTAGGTATAGAAGCTAACGTTTAGGCCGCCATTCTGCGACCTCCTGCAGTTCGAAATGATCCTCAAGGCGAAATGATACTCAGGGTGGAATAATCCTCTAGGTGAAATGATCCTCAAGACAAAATGATCAAGGCGAAATTATTCTCAGGCTCTCAGACATTTCGCTCTGAGAAACGTTTTCAACGCCTGTTAAAAAATTGAACCATCCCTAGGTTTAGGAAAAGGTCTGTTAGTACTAAAAGTCCTAAACGATGAAACCGTCATTCTTTGCCTACGATAGCTGAGATAAACTACGAGCTGGAATCTGTCGTCGACTCCCCATCCCCTTGGTATTTAAATGTTAACTCGCCGTCGAATATAACGGATCCATTTTCAAAGGCCTAACTTCGTATTCCCTTAGCAGCTTATTTTTCCCCTCCAACCGTCAGAGAATACCGAGAGCACTCCGAGAATTACTGGAATTACACCTTCCCGATATGACCCGACACGACGGCGTTTTCACCATCTCCCGTCGTGGCGCCGCAGTGGACGCGACCGTCCACGCTAATACGACGCTGATAAGATATGGAAATGGAAGCCAAGTTCAAACAAGGCGACGCCAGGTAGCGTGATGCCCTCTCATTAATATTTGCATCTTAAGTGGCCGGCGGGGCCGCGCTGGCTGCGGAGGCAGGAGAGACGGCGCGGCGGGCGTGCCGTGACAACGCGGCCTGCGAAGACGGCCGTGCACGGGAGGCGGGGTGCGGAGATTGTACGCGGGAGAAGAAAGGAGAAATGGACGTTCAAAAACGGCGTTACCTGAAAAAAAGAAAATGTGGTGATGGATATTTCCTTGAGGCAACAGCATGGTCGTTGAAAATGTAGTGAAATAAATTGTAATCATGTGATGAATGAGGAAGAAGTTATAAAAAATTAGAAATTCTTGATAATAATATTAAAAAAATTAGCGCAGAAAATGAAGGAACGTAAAGTGATAAATGTTACATTAAGGGTAGACGTAGGTAATGTCGAAAAATGTTTCCTACAATAAAACAGAAAGAGAAGAAATGATAATGAACGATTTCGAATGTGCCCGATACGACTTGAGTGCAGTTGAAATCGTTGTTCGTTTTCAATTCAGTATATCTCTCTTGTGTGTCCTTTCCGCATGCATGAATGTATTATGTATCCCGCCCTTCTTGTAATAATTATTATACTATTAACTTCAAAGAATTTTTTTATGTCAAAAATAATCAAAAACATATTCCTGACCACAATTTAAAATATGAATTAAACAGCTTTAAAGCAGCACATTATTTTACTCAGAAATTGAGTATTGTGGAAATGGAACGTTTCCTCACCGGAAGAGGTTGTAAGTGTTACGTTCGCCAAAATTAGTTTTTCTAACCCCTTTGTACAACTTGTATTTTTTAATGATCTCAGAAATGAGGAGAGAAGAGAGTGGGAATGTGATAGTGGTTAGATTCGATTCAGTGGAGATATTAGGAAAGACAAACGAGAAAGGGAAAGGAGGGAAAAGAAAAGGCCAGAACGAAGGAGAGAGTTGTTTGCCATAGAGAAAGGGGCGGAAGGGAGACCCGGAGCGGTGAGGAGAAGAGCGTAGGAGATGCGGAGATGAGTTGGGGAGCTAGCAACGGCGTGGCAGAACGTCATCGCCCGGGCATGAAGGGCGCGGGGGAAAAGTGGTAGGGTGGGGTGTAATGTGGGTCGCGTTGGCAGCTGAGCAGGGGCCGGCAGAGGTGTAGGCGTCGGTTTGGATGGCACGCATGGGAGGTCTGGGGGGCGTCAAAGGGTGGTTGAGGGAGCGGTGGTGGTGACGTTGACACCGGCGGCGTACACGTGACCGC
>BOPP01000042.1:2174603-2194896 GCA_017312745.1 Gryllus bimaculatus
GTGAGGGTCGGGTCGGGTCGGGTCGGAGCACCCAACGCCGCTGCGCCATGCAAGCTACCGACACTTTAGGCCAGTGCTCCCAAAATTATGAAGCTTCTGAGCGAACGGAATGTTTTTTAAATGTTACTGCGTGCCACAAAAAGAAACCAGAGCAGAAACAAGACTTTTATTCAAACTATCAATTTAACATGACTAACAGTAACAAATGTCTGTTGTAATATCCGTTTACGAGATGGAATGCAGTACCCTAACAAACGGACCACGGATCTTTCCTTCCTCTTCCTTGTCCTATCCTAATCCTTCACTTACACACACTTACACGTACATGCACTACACTACCACACAAGCCGAGAGAACAGTTCGGAGCTCATAGGTTGTGCCGTCTGGGGAGATGCTCCGCAAGTGGAAGATACTTGGATGGGGAAAAACTCGCAAGCTGTCGGGTAAGTTGTCGCCGGATCTCCCCATCCGGAGGGGGAAGATATCCACCACATTTCACGATAAAAACTACACTTACGAGAGGAATGATCTAAGTAGTTCACTCGCCCAAAACCACTATATACTAATTTGATGTACTCACACAGAAGATTACGCATATAACCTGACGCTCACACTACGAAACTGTTATTTGCGCGAAAGTATCAAGCAGTTGTTTTCGTCAGCCATATCACTGAGATTAGTGAAGTGACTCCAAGTGGGACAAGCTGACCGTCGCACTGCGAACTACCGAAAATTTCTTCGCAAGCTACTAGAAGTTATAAACTTTTTGACGATCTCTGGCCAACGCCAACGGTGCGGGCTTGGGGGCTTGCGGCCCGCATGCTGCTTTGGAGATTCATTTGTGGCTCTGCCGTGAGGCGCTAAGCCCTAGACAATGATAAGCCACTCAACAAGCGAAATTTGGATATTTACCTATCTCGTTTCTGCTATAAGACCGCCTTCACTTGGAGCCACTCGTGTTGCCACCTGGAAACGACAAGGCCATTCACACACAGCCACCGACCACCCAGTGAGCGTCTGGAGAGTTCCTGAGTCACACAGCTGAGGGCGATGGCGGTCGGAAGACAGTCAACATGTAAACACCGAAGCTTGATGGAATGTTGCGCCCGTGTAGACTAGTGAGAAGGCTGCCATTTAGAACTGTGTTCTCCTGACGATAGCGTTGCTGGTCGCAGGGGTGCACCACAAACCACAATGGCAGCGCCACTGCGCCGCTGCCCGTGCGAATACCTTCATTTAAACCATTGCTTTGCCAGCATCAGCGCTGTAGGATGCGCTGCCAAGTGTCTCCCAGAAAAGGGGCCCTAAGAAGACAAGTCACTACCAAGTAGTGTGGTATAATACTTATATGCAGTACCTATCAATGCAATAAATATTAGTTTTTTTTCATACAGGTTTTCCATACGATGATGGTACTCGATTCTTTTCACGGAACAGGGAAATATCAATTGTTAATGGGTAAAGAAGATATTGCAATTATAGAATACTTCAAAACAGTTAGAACGGAGTTAGAGTTGCACAATTTCTTGCAAGGGCGATAGTGGAGGAAGGAATTAGGAAACTTTGAAATATCAACGTAATTCGATGAATCAAAATATTATAATTATTAAAGTTAAATTTTACATTAGACATTTTGTGAGGTGTACTATTTATTCGAAGTCTTAAGAAGTCTATTTTTATTATTACAATTTCTCTCGGACAATATTTTTTAAAAACCAATGAATAATTCTCTATAGAAAATAGATGCGGTGATGCACGTCATGATAAGTGGAACAGCGTTTGGACGAGAAGGGCATTCCCAATTACGCCACGCGTTCAGCCATTCAGCAAAGATTTCAAGGAATTTGAGGTTTGTCGCAGAACATTGTCTTTCTAAAAATCGCATTTAATAGGGGAAATCGACTACTTAACTATTTGGACACCTCTGCTTGGGATTTCAAATGCATGGGGAACACGAAGGGAATTACAAATATATTGGTAATAAATATGTATATGAATATAAAATAGTTTGAATTAACAAAATAATTCGTTCGGATTTGTTCACTTTGATATGTATCTTCGTATTATATTATAGTTATTATTACATGAAATTATTATTTATTACTTCGGTCATGCCACCCTGAGATTCATAATGTGCCGAGGGGCTCGTTGCTTGTTGTTGCATCGCGGATCTCCATTACTCGTTGGATTCTCCATCAATGGAGTATGTGAAAGTATGGAATGAATCTTTCGTTGGCCTCTGGCTGCTTGGGGAAGAAGAGATCACACGCAGTCCACGGACCGTTGTCTAGGGCCGTGCCCTTCCGTCTGGAATCGGTCAGGCGAGCACACGAATTCGACCGATCCAAAGCAGTCGGCCACTGTAATTCTAGTGCAGGTGGCGTTAGTCGACCGCCAGCCGCTTTTCAGCTGGTTTCGAAGATCCGGCCACCACCGTCAGGACTCGAACATATGACCTTCCGGTCCATGACGCGCCAGTCGGAGTGACGATAATATAGTAGCGATTGCGAAAGATGTTGCTGGAGGACTTCTCTCCAGCTGTACGAAGAGCTCTACGCTCGATTTGCGAGGCCGAAGCAGCTGTAGCGTTGTCCTCGCGCCCCGCGGCCAACCGACGATATCAGCGCCAGAGTTTATGTAGCGGAACATCGCGCGCTATGACGTTTCACGAAGACGCGTGCAAGAATACAATCCTAGTTTGGCAGAATGCCTCGATTTATTACGTACATTTCGCTGAAGGGAGACGAGATGTACAATCTCAACACTATTGGTATTATTTTGCTCATTATTTCTGTAGCATTTACGACTAGATGATTTGAGATGATTATTATGATGATGGTATGCATTAAGAACAAAGAGCTGAATGAAGACATTATTGCTATAGACATAAGTGATTCAAACATTACAATCTGCTACGATGCCAATTTGCTCATTTCCGAATTACTCGGGTTCCTAAGTGCGTATAAGAGTGTTAATGATGAGGTGAATTACAACCCAACATATAATAATGTGATGAGTAATGGAATGAGATTTATTAACTATTCAAAGTGATTATCTTTCTTAATCGATTCTGTCTGGAAAACCAAAACTGGGCGATCGGTAAACAAAAACGCAACATTCCAAAGTTTCACGATAGAACCCAACTTCGACCGGCTGGTTCTGAACTATATAATCAAGCACGGTGCATATGTACACATGTATAAATTACTGAGCGTTAATTAACAAACAGAATGACATACCCATGCAAGACGTTGCACAGAATATCAATAAATCAATTTAATGTTTACTTAAAATTCAAGATTCGTCTTGTTTCGGATCACCGTGCTAAAGACAAAGGTATCTTGATTATCTAAACTCTAAAAAAGTAACACGACAAAATGGTTGAAAAGTTTAAACTTAAAAATGGGTTAAATGGTTTAAAAGTTAAAAAGTTTATTAGTCTAAGAAATATAACACTTTCTGGCACGAAAATACGTTTTAAGGGCATAGGACAGACCGGTTCAGTGTTATGCACGATGGAAAAATTTATGTAGCTAAGTAAAGTGCTATGCGCCTGCAGATTTATTTGTGGCATAATATACAAATATTAACATTTTCATCTTGAATCATTTGAACAACTCATGTGGCAGAGGATTCATTCACTACCCAGTAATTATGCATTTTTTTAATGTCCGTGGCATCTCATATATTCCAAAAATATCCTATTTCCTCGGTGTATTATGTAGAAGGGAGGAACATTTTTAAAGTAAATAGGCAAATTGTTTTATAAATACCAATGTATTAATTACATTACTCAATTCATTACAGAACATAGTGTTTGTTGGTCATGATAAGAACGCCGTAAGCTATTTTCCTTAATGTCTACTGCAGCTGATGAAGCAATACTATACCGGCTTTTGGGTATCTATTTAGCACAACGCATTATGTATCTTACGTTAATTTGAACAATGCAGCCTTTAAATCATTTTAAATAGGTTTAGAAGTACCGGACCAAAATTATAATATTTTATCAGAACATGGTTCCTGAAGACAAAATTTCAATAATGGCAGAAGGTCATGAGTGTAATATCAAATTCTGTAAGTCATGCACCGAGTCCTCTAATAATATTTTCTATTTTTAGCCTTAATTTATATACATGTACACATAGACATATACACATAAATGTACACACAAGAAAAGACAGAAATATATTTATACGCCTCAATTCAATTCGGTTTCAGTCTTAAAGCGAGAATGCCGTAAATATTCTCATAAATGTGCATTTCAAATACGTAACACAGTTGTCACGAATGTGTGAGCAGTAAACAATAAAATCAAGAAAACATCGAAAGATAAAATATTTGCAATGGGGCAAATTTATTCACATGAAATGATTTATAAAGAGATCCATATGTGAGTGAGAATAGTTAATTCATATTCAACATGATGACACAGAAAAATGATATCATCACAGGTGTGAAGTGACGCTAAACACATGAAACGCTGGACAAGCGTTGGACAAGTAGCGAAAAAGTGACATTTCACAGCTAACGTTCTAAAGTGACGCAAAAAATAACGTTTGTCATGTTTACGTATGAACGTTCTGCAAACTAGATAGTGATCACGCATTGTAAAGCGTAAAATCCTCTGCTCAGTCCCTTTATTTGCTCAATGTTTGTTTTCTCAGTCAATAATACATTTTCCCTGAACATATGTTTCTTTAAGAGTTTCATCCAGGGTTTATAATTGTATTTGAAGACCACTACCCTTTTTTCAAAATAAGAATATTAGAAATATAATTGATTTTTCACTCATGACATATAACATTTAAGGATACTCAACTTTATCAAACATTTCTTTGATGGTATGGATAAGGATAATTTATTATGTTCCGGCAGTATCGCATTATGAAAACCATTTCTGCTTCTGTTCGGGTTTTGAACATGAATTAATTACGCATGAGTGAGCGATTTATCGTCCTTTTTAGATTTATCCACATCAATTTTTACGTGTTTAACCTGTCTTTTATTCTTCTATTACTCAATTATGTTTCTTTGTATCCGTTTCTGATTTTAAGAACTATATTTTTTATGCGATCTTTGTCCTGTTGATGTTGTTACCATGTTTCGCACATACCTAAAGACGCAATAGCCTAAAATTGTATTTTGTGTACCACTAAATCTATAATTTATGTTTTGAGACCTACTTATTCCAAGTTCTTGAATGTAAATACATTAAAAAATATTAATTATACAAATTGTGTGTAAAATGTATTATCTATTTAATATTTTAAAAGGCACAAATGTTATTTAATTAGAATAAAGTGTCAATTGATCACAAGAAAACTGTAAATATTTCTACAAGGAGTTAAAAATTGATTTTGTATCCCCATTCATAGAACATTGAAGTACTGCAGGTGCAACCTGCTCAAGCTCCTATGATGTTAAGGCTCAACGATGTATTCCAGCTTTGCGACTTTGTTTCCTCTTTCCTAGGCACTTAGTACAAGATGCAAACGGATTGTAGGAGGTCATATTGACATCTTCGAATATGGAGAGAGGAATATTAATGTTGGTTTAATGATTCCATTTTTGCGTAATATTTGTCCCATATTGTTTGAACTACATTTTGTATTGTAATACTAAGTACGCATATAACATCCACATTTTTTGCTTCTACCAGTGTCGTTTACGGAATACCAATAGGAGAATCTTCAAAGAGTTAATACAAAATCTCGCTGAAATTGTCTAAGCAAAGACACGAACCCAGGAATCGAATCCCCCAGCGCCTTATCCTATCGCGCAGAAGGAATTTCCAGACGTCTGTGGCGAGCGGGTGGCATTTCATAAATTGGCTGTGATTGGAAGTGGTTCACTCTGGTGAAACCAGTTCGAGCGGCTGGGGTCGTCTTCCACGTGGCTGGTGCCCGGGTCTTGGTCTACAAGCCGGTGCGGCGAGTGACCCAGATTGCCGGCACTCAAACACGAACCTGAGTCCTCTAGAGAGAAGGAGGTGCTTTCTATACATGGATGAGTGTGCGCTTCCTTTTGAATGGATATTATTGCCTTTGGCGATAACCTAGAAAATGTACGGAACTTCGACATAGCTTTCTTTTTACTTAGCCCAATAAATACTACGTTCTCCCGAGTAATACAATCATTGCTTATGGATTACTTAGTCATTTTCAAATTATTGTGAATTGTGTGATTCTCAAAAGCAAAAAATTGTGAAATTAACCTCCTCGAAAGACAAAGTTTGCCAGACGGGAAAAAATAAATTTAAAACAAGAAAATGCACAGCGACTGATGTAGCTCAGTGGCAACACGGTAGTCTTTGCGGCATCACTAACCTTGAGGATATATAGAGCTGGGTCGAATTAGTCGTAATAATTAACTTTAAGATAGTACTAAACTAGCATCACGAAATCTTTATTTGGAAACTGAATATTCACATGATTAACAGAAGGGAATGAAACAATATAAAATATTTTTTAAAAATGGAATTAGTGTTTAAAGATGGTCTCAAGGATTCGAAAATTTATCTTTTCAACTCCTATTTACTTTTATGGGTCGGAAATGTGATTCTTACTCTAATGTAGCCAGAAAAAGGCTGAAGGTAACTGTGATACGTAAGTGTAATTTCAAAAGATGTAAACGTGAATTTTAAGAGACTGTCTGAGAATGTAATCAACGGTTTTCCTGGCTGTTTAGATGATCTTGGAGATTATATATATTCTTCGGAGAATTCTAGAAATACTTTACATAATTAAAATTCACTTCATCGAGCTTAAAGAGCACAGTGCATTTCCATATCGTAAATGTTTTTATTTGAAAAAATAATTGCTTTAAGGGTTCTCTTTCTCTTCCCAAACACATAATTCATATTAGCATAAAAAGAACGCACTCTCTCAATGAATAGGGTGCCAATCCCTTTTAAACACACGACTCTCGATTCCCAATACGGACAGCAACGTCGCGTCGGTTCCCCACGCGGCTCTTGAGTGAGTACACACTCCAGCATAAGGTGCGTCTGTCGTTTTACGATTCCACGCACACGAGAGGGACTCATTCATACGCAGAACCCAAAGCACAGGGAACTCCTCCCCTGGTTTACAAGCTATCTCATATTCCTCAATTCACAAAGTGCGGTTAGCTCTCGTTAAAATGTTGGAAGTTGAGCTATCTTAGAATGTGTAGTAAATACCAAATTAAACGCAGCAAGAATATTTTGAAAATATTAATATATCTATAGTTCTTTAACTTGTATACAAGGAAGATAATGAAAAGTGAAAGAAACACTTTAATACAACACTTAAACTAAAGAATCATGATAAATGAAAATGCTTCCACTTAGTAGAATTTAATACTACGAAGCAACGTATTAGAATCGTGTAGAGAAAAAGTTGTGTAGAATCTAGCAATTTTTAGACGTACTTCTATTTTAAAAAAACACAACTTTTGTGTAGTTTACGTTAAATGTAGCTAACTCTTAAAAACTTCTCTACGTAAAACTTTCTCAATCTCTGCTTTCCACAAAAATAATCGTCCATTCTCAAACAAGGACGTAATTTTCTCCCGTTTCTCTGGAAAAAGGAACGAGACACTCCAGAACCGATGCTCCACTTCCCCAAACAATCCCGAGCCGTCGATAAAGATCACGGAATTAGATTATCCGTAAGAGGTGCATTACCTAAGTAAGGTTGAGACCCTCTAACGACGGATCACGAGAGCGAATGACCCCTCGGACCGCGCCAGTACGCGAGATAGTGACAAGTTGGCTCAGCCCATACATTTCTTTCCCGCGGCTAGCGGCGGCCGTGCCATCGCTCCCGCCCCCACCCGCGCCACCCCGCGCCCAATGGTTCGCCCCGCCCCGCCTCCGCCCTCCGCCCGCCCACTCCACCCCGCCCCTCCCCCGCCACGACCCTCCCGCCCCACCGCCGCCACTCCCCCGCACTCGCCGCACACTCCCCGCCACTAACCACCGCCACTCCGACATCCCGCCACTCCTCAAAGCCACCCGCCTCACCACTCACCTCGCCCACTCCCTCCCAGCCCACGCCCCGCCACGAGCCCAACGCCACGCCCACGCCACAACGCCTACGTGCGACTACCCACATCCCACGCCGCACCCCGCCCCGCCCGTCGCCGCCGCTCCTGCCCCGCCACGCCCGCCCCCCGCTCCCGCGCACGCCCGCCGCCCCGCCACCCGCCCGCACGCCCCGCCAGGCCCCACGCCGACGCCTCCGCCACGCCCTCGCCACGCCTCGCCCGCCCGCGAGAGCCGCCACGCCCCGGCCACGCCCCGCCACGCCGCGCACGCCCCGCCAGTACGCCCGCCACGCCCCGCCACGTGCCCGCCGACGCCCGCCCCAGCACCCGCCACGCCCCCCGACTCCCACCCCCCCGCACTCCGCTGCAACGCCCCCCCACGCCCTATACCCCGCACCCCACGAGCCCCACCCACCCAGTCGCGCCCCGCAAGCCTTCTCGCCATCCCGCCCGCCCCAGCCCCCCACGCCTAGCATACCAGCCTCCCGCGCCCCCGGCGCACTCTCCTTCAGCCCCTCCGCCAACCGACTCTGTTGTCCACTATTTATCTTACTAGGTGCCGTCCCTCCGACCTTCGCACAGCCCACCATCCACCCATCTACTTCCCACTTCCCTCACTACCTCATGTCAGCGCCAATCCGTTAGGGCCCCACCATTCTTCAACTACTTTCTTACTTCAACCCATCCGTTCGCTCAGCCCGCTTCCCACTGCCACCGCCACTTATACCGGCCCACTGCTAATCTGCTCCCCCCCTGCTATCACCACCTCAGCATCAGTCGTAACACACCTCACATCACTACACACCACTCCGTCACCAGCAACAGCTCCGCCACTGATTTTCCACCTCTCGTTTCTGACGGCAACATACCGCCGCTTCCACCCGCCCGCCGTCGCCATAACACGCAACGCCGCACTACGTCGCCGTACCCACCGTTTCGTCCCCTGCTGCCCTGCCTTAACTACTAAACACCGCATCGCCCCTTCTCCCGCACTCACTCGCCAATCACCACTGCTTGTCTCGCCACAAGCTGCAACTCCAGCGCACCACCCACTTCCCCCGTCCCCCCTCATACTTGCCAGGCCTGCTAACCGCCATCTAAAACGCATCCCGTATCGTGTCTACTACCCTGACCCACCGCAACACTCTTCCACTCCAGTCTCTCATGGCGGACTTCTTCGACACCTAGAATTGCGCATACGTCTGTGGACGAAGTAATAGCTCGCTCATACCTATCGATGGAGAAATCATCTACTGGGCGGACCTCTGCCTCTCCAATTAGGACTAGTTCTATATAGGTATCGTCGACCCCAACCACACGCACTACACCCCCAGCGCGATCGACAGACAGTACACTCCAACAAATAGAAACCCACTGCAACCTGCCGGACTTAATCTTCTTTAAATTCGTCCCATCTCTCCCTACAAACGCACACACCTACGCTGCACTGCCCAACATATGCGGCTAGCCGACGGGAAGTCTGTCCGCATGATCTCCAGCATTCTAAAGGAGAAGAATCAGCTCCCATCTTCCTCGTCATAAAACGTGGCACTATACGTACGGAACTACGTGGCCATAGTGATGCGAGTATCGGAACAAATATATTATTAAAAGCTCTTGCAAAATTCTAACTTTTTTTCATGTACAAACTCCTTAGTTTCTACGCACGCACCCGCTCTCCGCCCTCCGCCTCGGCCTCCAAGCGCTTCTCTTTTTCGGCTCTGACACTCGCCCGCCCCTCGTCCGCCCGCCATCTCACCCCTCCTCCGCCCTCTCGCCGTCCCGCTGCCAGATCACCGTTAATGCACTGGCCTCACACTGATCCGCCTCTTCACTTCACCCCCATCCCTCTCTCCTCTCCTCTCGCCCCTCCCTCCACTGACCCGTCCTCACAACAACCCCCCCTCCACTCTTCACAGAAGCCAACTCGCAATTATCACTCGCCTTTAACTTAGGCAGCAAAACGCGCATTCCTGTAAAAAACTTGCGGCCATACGCAAGACGTAATGTCTTTCTTGTCCAAACTGCACCAACTTAAAGTTTTACTTGAATATAAAACATCTTAAAACTGCAATAGGGTACGCAGCCTCTTCTGCTCGTACTAACTCCTTTCTAGTTCAAAATTGTCATACACCACCCAATGTAAAATGCTGGACAGGAAAAACGATTTCATCTCTATTTATATGCATAGATTTTCGCTCAAAAGTAGTGAATAGCATGACACCCAACATTTCAAAAATTTCTCACTTTTGTTTATAAATGATCCTCATCTTCGCACATAAATTATTGCGAATACTGTAATTAATATTTTAAGAATATTCTTTACAGGTGAGTCCATTGTCAAGATGACTTAAAAAATCATCACCGAATTCTCCTCAGTTAGATGAACAAAATATCTCCATATTCACGTACAGTTAGGCGTCGCGGCACCTCGAGTTTCATTACATTCCGCGACATACCTAGAAGAAAATATCTCCCATAGTGTTTTTGAGCTGAGAAACACTTATTTTTTCACAGCCTGTTTCTTGACGTATTTTGTTTAAACGTCCTGAAAGGCTCTACTTACAGCGATTCGAAGGTTTTCACGATTGTTCTAGGTCTTGCCAAAGAAAAACGTCTCCTGTTTGGTACACAAACTCAGGTAGGCATTAGTAATGACAATAGGCGGAATATACGAAACAAATATTTCGTATATTTTTCAAAAAATAAAATGTTGTTTCTATGTGTTTTTTATTATTCCCAGAATTTTTGATACGATACATCGAAACCATAGTCACCTTTCACAAAACGGAAGCTGTATAGTTTTTCTACTCAACTTCTGCCGCATCTGGAAAAGAGTAACACAGATAATGCATAATGTAATTTCTAGTTGGATTACAAATTTGATCGCTTCGCTGCCGCGTGGCGGCGACGGGGCGACGGCCGTCAGGGCTTCCCAGACAGCGCGGCTCCCGCACGACTCCTCGCGACTGGGGGATATGCCTCACCAGTCGACGCATCCGCTGCCATTGCCCACACATTGCGCACACCGAACCTGGCCACCGCCCCGCCCCGCCCGTCGAACACACCGCCCAGAATATCGAACTCTATGTGCCTTTGCGTAGCTGCAGGCGCCCGCCGCACTGCCCGCGCTGACTCCCCGCAAACGCACCCGCCGCCCCGCGCCCCGTCCCGCTCCCCCCTCGCCCCCTCCCGCCCCCAGCCCCGCATCACCCGAGCTTTCAACTCCGCACGGCAGATTTTCGACGTGCCCGATTCCGCGCCGGGCTCTCTTGTTTGGAGAAAGGCGAGCGGCCACCAAGCCGTTGAGTGCACTTTTCATCAAATATACAATTTAATGTATCCACCTTCGCGCTGCCCACAATGGCACAATTTCGTCATTTGTGTATTTTAAAACAATATCAACGATACACGATCGATCACACTACTTTTGCGATTTAAATAATAGGTCGGTTTGTTTTCGAAAATTTGCGGTGATCTTTTGATGAATTTTGTCATGAACTTTAAGCTTTAATGATTAAGTTTTATTCCGATGTTTCAGGTTTTAAGAAAGAGTCGTGTATTATCTGACCTTCGATACAGGATTCCATAAGTTATTTCTCTAAAAAATGTACATTTCGATTGTAAATAGAAAGTAAATAGAAAGGAGAAAGAAGTGATTACATATCGTTATATCATGTCACTCTAAGCAAATGTAATGCAATTAAATAAAGAACAACATCAACTGATATACATTGCCACTAGAGGCCATTGAGTAAACAAGTCTCGTTAATTCGCCTTCCACTTCTCCTCTTCTCGCAAGGACTTGGGCATAGACGCGTGCGCAAACCTGCTCATCCCGAGTGGATATATTCAGAGTCCACTGTTGTGAAGTCGTAAGCTTCCCCGGACAGAGTCATGTGAGTCAAGCTTCGCTGTCCAGGTGACGCCGCGTCGAAGGCTCTGACGTTGTCATTCTCGTCGTGGTCATTCTCAGGGATGGTTTGGCAGACCAGCCCTAGCCAAACTTGCCCTGATTAGTGATCCCCGGCGGCTCAACTGCTAAGATCATTAGTCCCGTAAATGTGATGCATTTTTTAACGTGGAAGGTAACGGTGACCTTCCCCTCCTCTGGATGTCGCTGACCTACGTCGATACACGGAGTTTCCCAACTAGGTATCTCCCATCAGCTTGGCACCGCCCCAGCCGGAACAACCTCTAATCTCCCGACACGTGTGGTAGTGTGGTGCTTTATGAAAGTAAGAGCTGAGGATAGGGCAAGGAAGAGGCAGGAAAGTATCCGATCATGGGCCATTTCTTAGGGGACTGCTCCGGTATTCGCCTGGTGCTAATCGGAGATATGACGGAAAACTACTGATTGGGGCAACCGGCTGCTAGAATTCTCCCTCCAGACAGCGGCTGAATTCGACCTAGCAACAAGACGGTCGAAATTCAGCATCATTGCCTTCAAGTCGACCATTTTGTCGTGGTCTCCCTCAGAACTCGTCTGGCTGACCAGCCTTGATCAGTCCTGCCCAGAAGAAGACCACGACAAAATGGTCGAAACGTCGGCATTGCAGCCTTCAAATTCACCACTTTACATTTTGTCGTGGTCATCCTGAGGGCTCCTTTGCCGGACCAGCTCTGAGGAAGAGCTCAACAAGATGGTGGACGGAATCAGGGCCTTATAACTCCCATATAACGTAGTGGAAACCATTACGATAGTGCGCTCTGCTGCAGCACCTTCTTACAGGAACTAAAACACGAACTGCTGCCGACGATACTTAAAACGTGCGTGGCTGCTGCGTGAGTTCGCGGGTCGTAAGCAGGCCCATAATGTTATCTACGATGTTCGCGCTTTCTCCAGGGGTTTCTTATATGTACATTATTATGAATAATTTAACATTTAAAAGACACTTCCTATTTCTCACAAATTAGCCAATTTTTATACGCGGAAGTTGGCGAACCTAGCCTGCAGCTGTACCCGGCGACTCTAGCGCTTCCTAGAGTAGTACCCTCGACCTTTGTCCCCTGTTTTGGTGAAGAGTTGTAAGGCCCCGGACGGTATCACGGCGTTCGACGCCGGGCGTCACCCGGCCCGCCAAGAGCCCTCGCGAGTGCACCGGGGCGTCGCAGGCGGACGCCGCTCCATGACATGTCATCGCTCTGCGCCACTTCCGACGCCGCTCCGTGCGCGCGATGGCGCGGGCGATTCTGCGCGCGTGCGCGGTCGGTCGGATGGACGGGCGGGTGTCTGGCTGGCTGGCTGACAGGCTGGGAGGGTGGCTGGCTGGGAGGGTGTGTGGGTGCATGGGTGGGTGGCTGGCTGGGTGAATGGATGGGTGGGTGGCAGGGTGGTGGCATAGTTGGGGGCGTTCGGTGCGGCGCGTCTACGGGCGGCCGTCGGTTCGGAGGCGGCGTCTCGGGCGGGCGTTTTCTCGGCGGCCGTTCGGCGGCGCGTTCGGCGCGCGTTCCGGGCGGGCGTTCAGGGCGCGTATACGTCGCGGGCGTCGGCCGGTGTGACGTGTGCGCGCGCAGCGCGCCGTATCGGGCGGGCGATTCGGGCGCGGCGTTCCGGCGGGCGTTCGGGCGGCGCGTTCGGAGACGGAGCGTTCGGGGCGCGTCAATTAACGAATGACAAGCGTATCGGCGTAAGCGGGCGTTCGGTGTCCTGGGCGTGTTTCAAGAGGAGCCAGGGCAGTTCGTGGCGGGGCCGTTCGAGCGGGCGTTTCGTAGCGGGCAGTTCGGGCGGCGCGTTCGGCCGCGGCACGCTGTATACGGCGCCGGACGTACGGAGACGGGCGCCGCCGCGTACGCGGAGGCGGAGCGGATGAGTGGGATGGGTAGTGTTGGGTGTACGCGGATCTTGCGGCCGCGTAACTGAGCCCGGGTCGATCGTCTGCTCGAGCGTCGCGACGGGCAGCGCCAGCGGTAGGTGGCCTCCGCGCGCAGCCAAGCGGGAAGGGCGGCGCTGCGCTGCGCATGCCAGCCAGGGAGATGAAGCCGATATTCGCCCTGCTTTCTGCGCCTAATGGAGACAGGGAGGCGTGGTCGGAATAGGCTTGGTATTCCCCGCCTTCATCAGATCCCGGGTTCGCTTAGCCAAGAAACGACGCAAGGGATGAATGATGAGTGATGAAGCATGAATATCGACACATAAATATTAATAAGTAAATAATGAAAACTAGTGGCTTGCGTGACTGCGTCAGAAAACAATGCGGATCAAAACCACTAATAATGGTTTTCCAACACATAGCTCGCATGCTGCTCAAGAACAACAAATAAACTACTTTGAAAGAAAACTGTAATAAATTAAATACTTTACCGAAAGCCATGTTGGTGAATGTAGCAATAACGTAGCTGTACGAATATTGCAATATCGAGTTAAGATATTCTATAGAATATTTTGAGTACAAGAATACCAAATATTTAATCACGGGGGGCCCCTTACATGGAGCCTTGAAGCCACATGACATCAACTGTTTTGTAAGCTGTGACTAGATATACAGTTTTCAGTCAAATCGAAACTGTTTCACTATTATTAGATTTTCTTTGTTTTTGGGTATCTAACGAAACCGTAGACAACTTTCACATGGCCAGAGGCTATATAGTTTTCTTTCTGTTTCTCCAGGTATTAGAAAATACAAATATATGTATTAAATGTTTAAAATCTAAACAGTTAAAAACTGCGAAACATACTTTGGGGAAAGTGTAACGTGTGCATGGCTTCTTGAATTATGGGATCTCTGTCCTAGTAACTCATGTACGAATTAACTCGTATACTTGATAAATTGAATTATGAATACAGGCAGAAACGAGCGTTTTGGCAAGAATTGGTATGAACATATTCGGTTGCGTTTAATAAAATTTATTGACAAAGGGAAACAAACTGCATATATGTAGTTTAGTTTTCTTATTTAACTCCATACATCGTAATAACTAATACAATCACTATTGTTACAATTCTAATTTACTTCAAAATGTGTTTATAATCTGTAAATAGTACAATAAAGCGTTGACTCAAAGATATGTAGTTCTTTTTTCTCACGGCTGTTCAGATTCCTGTTCCTAATCATGTGTTAATATTATTGAGACTTTCCTCATGAGAGTTCTTGAGAGTTGTAATGCATACGAAAATTGGTTTGCAATAAATACACCAAAATAGAGATTTCGAGAAACGCATCTCATATAATGAGTGATTCAATTAACTCGCTTCTTTATGGCGTTTGGAGTAGTAAAAAATTCCATTCTATCGCACTATACGAATCGTTGGAACTTGGTAGATTTTCCCGCCGTAGGAACCATTTGTGACATATGTCTACGAATCGTAAGTACAGTTGTACATTATGAGAACTACATGGACTTGTAAATTATGAAACAAATGAGTAACAATTTGCACAATTTGGTTGTAATTGACTTCTAAATGAGGTCGTTATATATTTCTATTGAAAGAATTGAAAAATGAATGTGATATTGAGGGAGAATTGTTAATTTTGTTGTCATACAATTTCTGTTCAAAAGGTCTCAGAAATGCTGAGGTCTTACACAGACTTGACTATATTTGGAAAGGGAAATCGTGAAACATGTTGTTTTAAAGTATCTTAAAAATGGATTCACGTGTCTCTTTTTTACTAAACATGTTATTTTTGATTATGAATAACCATTCTTGACAAAAAACGCATACATTTGAGTTATAATAAGAAAATTGTTTATTTGAGCTAGAAAATATGTAAGTGTAAACATACATACTCGTACATCGATAATCATGTAAAAAGTTTCAATTTAACTCATTTCTTGGGAAAAATTAACGGGACCTGTTATTACACATAACGTAAGTCATCTATATTAAAATTGACACATATTCAAAGTTCACGAAACCAACTTTGGTAGTTGCCTTTTTTATCTAATTAACTGGCACCTAACATACACTCTCTTGACATTTTATAGGAAAGCTGATCTCCTCTTGACAAGCAGAATCGCGCGGAATTCTATTCAACATGGGTGGGCCCGGCGAGTGGAAAACGAGACACGGGACCGATCTTAACTGAAAACGCAATAAATAACGAGCTGACTAGAATTCGTTATCGTATCTTATTAAAAAATTCCACGCCGCCTTGTTCCTTTGGTTACGGATGCAAAACACCGACACAGAAAAAAAATCTCGAGTTACGATTAATTCGCTTAACGAAGTCACCTAATTTAGTTCCGTATATAATTGAATTTCTTTCGCAGCCAAAAAGCAAGGAACACGAACCGTGCACACGTTTAAAAAGATCGAACTACAAAAAGTCGCAACGAATATTTCGCTTCTCCTGTCGCCGTCTGCGATCCTCAGCTTAAGTCGTCGACAACTTCCCTGAAAACGCCTCAGATCTTCCTTTGAGCCTTTTGCGTCTGGAGTGTGGGAGAGCTGGAGGGGGAAGAGGAAGTGGTGTGGGTTGATCAGGAGGGGAAGGGGAGGACTAGAGAAGGAGAGAGAGTGGTCGGGGTTGGGGAGGGGGAGCATTCACATCGTCTAAGAGCGTCGGTTTCCTTTAACCGAAGAAGACCCGTCTGGCCCTGGAACGAGGAGGGCGCGGTCTTCAATGAGACGGCAGCCTTTACCGCCCCGTCTCCGCCCCCGACCCCGTCCCGCTCTTGTCCCTGCCCCAACCCCGTCCTCATTCTCGTCCTCGCCCTCGTCCCCACCGCCTCCGGCCGCGACTTTCCGCTAACGAACGGATCGGGCGGTTGCTAGGCGCTGGGCAAAAGCCTGCGCCCTGCTTTCGTCCCACGTCGACGGCGTCTCTAAGGGCCGGCCCTGAGGAGGCCTTCTTGCAGGACGCTCGGCGGAAGGGAGGCAGCGACCTGAGAGAGGCCACCCGCCACCTGTCCGGCCCTTTTTATTGAGAGCTCCGCGCCGGAGCTTCACAGGAACTTCACGCGGGCCATTAAATCACGCACGCTGCTCACCAATTGTTCTCTTCACTCACCCCCACTCGCTAATGGATCGTTGTATTATCGTAGAGTAAAATAATTAAACGTGCTCATACGATCGTATCTTTAGTTCTGCTGTTCATTCAAATCATTTACATTGTTCGGTACAATCACGTGTTTAACATTAACAAAGCACTGCTTGCAGGACGCTTAGGCGAAAGAATGTAGTGACGTAGATGAGACACCTTCAACACCGCTCCGATTCTCTAATGAAAATATCCACTTACGAACTTCACAATATCTTCCCATACACAATTGGCAGCACACACAATTCTTGTGAGTTATTGCACCGATCATCGAGTTGTTTTTCGAAAACAGATCGTTGCTTTTACTATTTAAAAGGGAAAAAAAGTACTATTTGTGTTGATATAATTATTATCTTGCTTATATTGATTATAAATTCAAGACCATTTATGTGTTCGTTACACTCGTGTGTTTGTGATTTACACTTGATTACTACTTGAATGACGCTTGGGCGGAAGGACTGGATTAGGTCGCCCATCAGCTGTTTTGCCGTTATGACTAGAGCTTTTGAAGAACTTGCCTTACACCAACAAGGGCCCACAAGATTGATTCTTGTTCTTTACATGCACGATAATTGATGGAACCTTACATTACGAAATTAAAAAAGAATGGAAAGCGCAGGTACCTTCATTTTCTTTGTGCTGCTTTGCATTTGCAAATTGTTCTTGGAAAACCATGGTACTTATGCTATCGGAGCTTTCGAACAATTGAACACGACCTGGTGAAGACTTTATGTGTAAATAAGTTAGTTGTTCTCGACATATTAGTATTCCATGCCCACTCTCGATTGTAGATTCCTTTTGGTCCAAATAAATAATTATTTTTTCTCAGATGTAAAGAAATTGCATAAATTGATAAGGGAAAAAATGGATGCAGGGCTTACGAAATAGGACCCCTATTAGCTTAGGACACCTACTGATATCGGTATAATTCATTTCCTCTATGCATCGTCTGAAATCGACCTACGTAGCTAGTGTCGAAATTTCTGCCACCGTCGCGACTCCCTAGGACCCTCTGTGACGGCTTCGACCGACAAAACGTCTCCAGGCAAAACGGAGTAAAAGTGATTTACGAGAACTTGAATTCCCTCCACAAATTCCAAAATTTATTCCGGGTTTGAACCAGATACTCGTTCGTGAAAAATGAAACATGCTGCTAGGTATTTAACTATTAGTGTACATTCGTTTACATTCAAATTGAGACCGTAAGCTGTTAATAGGCAAAATATGAAGAAGAAGATTCATTGTACGACGTGAAAGCCGCCTAAAATTCGGTGATGCTCGAACGTGACCGAAAGGGCACTGAGGAACGCGGAAACAAGTAATCATTAAACAAAATTTCCACTAAGCTGCGTAATCCCCAACCATTTCAAACATCAATACCGTCATCCGAATTCGGAAACCGGTAAGTTAAAAGCAATCGTTTACACAACAAACACAACAAATACCTTAGGAAACGTTTAGTGCGAAAATAGTACGCAAGCACCACCCCGAATGCAATGAAGGTGAAGAACCGTCACCCCGGGGAAGGTGAAGCCGTCAAGGCAGGCGACCGTTGAGAGCAGCGGCGGCGGCAGCCTGGGAGGACAAGCGGCGGCGGGTGGGGGCGGAGAGGCGGAGGGGGAGGGGGAGGGGAGGGGAGGGGCGAAGCAGATTAAATCGGAGGCGGTGGGTGGCCGCGGCGCGGCGTCGCCAGATGACTCCTCAGAGACCCTGCGCCGCTTGCTTTCTTCGCCGACCACCTAACGAGCCAATTATCGGTCGAGCGATAGGGCCTCGAGGCGCAGCACGGCGCGGCGCAGCGCAGCACCCCCCCCAACGCGAGCGGAAGTCCCCGACGATAGACGGGCGACGCAGCGGTGGTGATGGCGGCTGCGGAGAAAGTGGTTGTGATGGATGTAGAAGGAGCGGTAATTGGTGAGGTGGAGGTAGTTTGTGGTGGTGGTGGGGGTTTAGTATGGCATGATGTGTAGTTAATTGAGGGACTGTTAGACATATGGAGATGGTGATGTTGAATGTGATGGCGCGTTTTGAATAATGGTAGTGTGAGGTGGTGGTGGTGGTGGTGGTGGTGGGTGATAGTATGTGTTGTTTAGTGGTGTTCGATAGTAGTGGTGTAGGTAATGGTGATGGACAAATGCGTGCGTGTAGGGCAATAGGCAGTGTTGGAGGAGGAGTGGCTGACGTATGGACTGTGGTAGTTAGCTGATGTGGTGACGATTGGTGGTGGTTGGTGTTGGAAGGTAGTGTCTAGGCTGGCGGGTTGTGGCAATGGTCGGTGATGTTTTTGAAAGGTCGTGGTAAAGCTGGTGTGTTGGTGCAGTGTTGGTGGTGTTGAAGGTCGTGGTAAAGCTAAGTATTGGCGTCAGTGATAGAGTGTGGAGGTGCGTAAAAGCTGGTGGTTGGCGGGCAGTGGTGGTGGATAGTGGTGGGGGTATGCTGTAGGTGGCGTCAGTGTAGGTGTTGAGCTGGAGCATTTCTGGCGTATCGCAGTGGCGTGGCCGAGGGGCCGGTGATGGTAGGGTTGCGGAGGTTGGGGCAGGTGGCGTGCGGGACGGCCCGGCGACGCGATCTCCAGAGAGGATTGGTCGGGACGTTGCTAGAGAAACAGGTTAAAGGAAGGTCCCTTCGAGATCACGAGCTCCAAACGTTAGAAAACTACCTATCTCCTCCTGAAATAGTTCTTGATTGTTTAAGTAGGCAGGAGGTGACAGGAGACGTCATGGATTTAAAAAACAGTATGTAGAAATTAAGTTAATTTTCCCAAATACGATTACGTAAAAAAACGATTATTTGAGACATATAAATTGATAATTATATAGTTGGCCATTGGTAAAAAAAAAGAAGGAGCAAAATCTTAATTATACGAAAGAAAAACAATTCCATCAAAAAAGGTCGAGTAATCAAAGGTTTACCTATATTTAAGAAAGTGTCACTGCGTACGCCGGCAACTTCATCGTTTCTGAAATTTTGTTGTTGCTTCGGAGTAAGGTTTATTTCTGGTGTACGGGGCATAAAAAACAATCGAAAATCTTGTAATTCAAATATGTTCCCCACTAATACCCATCTATGATTGACATTTTTTAAAAATTAATAACACCAAAAAAAATAGTGAAAATTCGAGATTCAATTATGGATAAAGGTATCGGTTCTTCAAACGGGGGCATTGACTGCCCACTTGCGGTCCCCACAAAAGGCCACAATATCATTTAAGAGAAAGCAAACCAAAATAATGTTTTTGGGGACCCCCCAATTCTCCTTGTTTTCCCTTTGTGGTTCTCGGT
>BOPP01000042.1:2204524-2223127 GCA_017312745.1 Gryllus bimaculatus
CTTCTCCTCTTCACCACCCTCGCTCTTCTTCCCCCTCCAACTTCTCGTCCCCTCGGCTCCTTCTCAAGTTTCTCGTGCTCTCTCTGCCGTTTCGGGCTCGCCTCTGGCTCACTCGGACTTCTCTCTCTCTCTCTCTCTCGTTCACCCTCTCTCCATCCCTCTCCACCCCTGTCTCTCTCTCTTCACCACTCTCGCTCTCTTCCCCCTTCCAACTCTCTCCCTCGCTCGTCTTCTCAATTCTCTTTCTCTCTCTCGTCCCTCGCTGCCACTCGGACTCCTCCTTCGGGCACCTCTCTCATCGCCTGTCTCTCTCTTTACCACCTCGCTCCGTCTCTTCCCTGTCCAACTCTCTTCCTCGCTCCTTGCTTGCAATCTCTCGTCTCTCTCTCGCTCTCCTCGCTTCACTCGGACTCCTCTTTCCCTCTCGTTCCCCTCTCTTCTCTCTCTTCTCACTCTCGTTGCACTGTCGTTCTACCCGCTTCTTGAGACACAGCACAACACACACAGCACAATAAACTACACTGGCCAAAGAACACAGAAATCCATGAAAGACAATAATGAAGTATGTCCGCCGCGTCGTACCCCACTATGGGATGTGGTTGGGGACCTGGGGAAAAACTATGTTAAGGGAAACAAACCAAACCGAATATAGCGGGCAAACCATTTTTGGGCACAAAGTCCGGTCCAAGGGTAGGAAACAGGAAGAAGTAAGAGAAAAGGAAAGGGAGAAAAAAGAAAGGAGAAAAAGACAAAGAAAAAAAGGTGTTAAAAAGAGATGGGATGATTACTGGAAAGAATGGAGGGATAAGGTGAAGGGGAGGTAATTTAGGTTGATGTGGCCAGTCCTCAGCTGAGAGTTCCTGTTTTCTCAGTAATTAATGGAAGACGAGAGGAGTCCAACATCGGCCGCCTAAGGTGGATATCGATAGACCCATCGGATCCCTGTATAACGTGGAAGGAGCCTCGTTGTCGCACCCATTTTCTGTAGAGATGAAAATTGTGCATGGCTTGACATTGCCTTCATTACACAGGTGACGCTAGGAAACGATAAGTCCGGTTGATGAAAGAATGAATGCGTTGGAGGTTATCCTATAAGATATATTGTGGCTATGAGAACCAATACATGCAACTAACATGCAGTGGAAAGAACTCAAGTCTTACGCAAACTCAAACTAGCGGCGTTCGTACTCCGCTTACTTGACAACATCGTAAGCCCTTCGCCACCGGGCCTCGAAGCTGTAAAAGAGGGGTAGGGATGCTATGGAAAGGTGAGGGAAGAAAAGGGATGGAGTGGGGACAGTGCGTAAGTGGGAATGGGAAGGATGGAGTAGATAGATATAGTGTTTGCCAGCGAGTTGATTGATAAATATTACTTCCAGAGAACACTCAAGGCCGGACTTACACTTTTGATAATGACTTTTACTTTCGTCAGGGCCAGTGGCTAATGGTCCAACATTACTGATTGTATATCGAAATTAGGAGTAATTCCTTAAAACTTTATCCAAACCCTCCGGCTGAGTACGAATTTAAGCGCGTTAATTCTGTGTGTTTAACAATTTCGGACAATTAGCCTTATCAAGCATTGATTACACTAAGTTATTTACTTTATTGAAATTTTAAACAAAGTTTAAAACATTCGTACATATCTCGATTGGCAAGCTACTTGCAGCACAAGACTGACAATCGACTATGGAAATGTGTGTTTCTACAGATAAACGATTAAAAAAATGTACAGAAATAATATTTTCGCATCAAAGATTTAACGAACCTAACTCATATCACAGAAAGGACTAGTTGAGAAATCGCTGTGAATTCTCGTCAATTACAACTACAAAATAGCCTTTCAATTACGAGGCAATAGCCAACTGTCAGCTAGAATGAAAACGGAGATACGGAAAATAAAAATATAAATGGTCTGAGACGATGACATGTCTGAACGAAAAATGTTAATTGAACACCCCAATAAGACATTCGCGATATACTCAAGAGAAACGACACTCAAAAACATTCACCGATGGCCCCAAAACTGCGTCAGCGACCGCTTCGACCCTTGAACGCGCTATAACACAGAGGGGCGCGCGTTATCGCTAAACCGCGACCGCCATTTTCGCAGGCCGACGCATGGCTGACGTGCGAAGCCCATCTCGCCGGCGGGGGAAAACACGCAGTCGGCGGCAACGGCAAACCTCTTCCATTACGCCCACGCGCTGGATAACATATCTTCAGCTGCCTACTCCCTCCCCGGTTCTCGTTCGCTGTATTACTTGCCCTCTGCGCCTCCGCCACCCGCTCACCCCCACCCCCGCACCGCCGCCACCTCCCCACCTCCCGACTCCCGCCCCTCCCCCCTATTCGCGCCAATCCGTCCTCATTCCTCACGCCTCTGCGCCTTCCGCGCCTCGCGCCTCTCGCTCTCGCCTTCGTCTCTCGTCTCTCGCTCTAGCCTTCTGCCTTCTCAGCCTCTGATCGCTCTCGCCTCTCGCCTCTCGCACCTCCGCCACTCATTCCCCCGCCCACGCCTCACGCTCTCGCCCCGTCGCCACTCGCCCTCGCCCCGTCGCCCCTCGCCCCGACGCCCCTCGCCCCTCTCTACTCGCCTCTTCACCTCTTCTACCTCTCGCCTCTCGCTTCTCGCCCCCCTCGCCCCCCTCGCCCCTCGCCCTCGCCGCCTTGCCCCTTTGCCCCTCTGCCCGTCGCCCCTCGCCCCTCGCCCCACGGCCTCATCACCCACGCCCGTCGCCCTTCGCATCTCGCCTCCCGCTTACACGCCACTCGCCACCCAGCCACGCCGTCCCACCGTCCAACTTACAACCTCGTGACAAGCCACGTCGTCCACTGTCGTTACCTATCGCTTTGTTATCCGTTAGCTATGTTGCCTGCCTCCACCGCCAACTTCCAACTCTGCCTGACGTGCTGCCACCGGCAAACCGCCCCTTCTCCATCCATGCCTCATTCCAGGCCTTCGTTCTGGCCTCTTGCACCACCTGGTCCCGTTCCCCGTCCCACCTCTCTCCATCCCTCCCCACACCACCTGACGCCTTCCATAACATCCCTTTTCGCCGCTCCTTTTTTGAATCCGCCATCGCCTCCTGCACCACCACTGCCATCACCATCACCGTCTTCCCAGCCGCCGCTTTCACCCCCGGCCGTTCCCACCATCACCTCTTCCTCCTCCTCCTTCTCCGCAGCTGTTGGTTCGATTCACCTGCCGCCCAAATAAACGCCCGCGAACAAAAATCGCGCGAAAAGCGCCTGATTTGTAATATTCATTCGCCACTCCAATTGACAGCGACCAGATCGGCGAAGCAGGGGGCCGTGACAGAAATGGATTCGGGAGCGGGCGCCAGCGGATCTTTTTATTTCCAAGCGCATGATGAACGCGAATTTGTATTCACGTGTCAGCAACCGGGCTCGCTTTTCCGGTCGATAAATCCGCTGTGTCGCGGGCACAGCTGGATATGTGAGCTGCTGGTGTTTCGGCAGGAGGGCCGTGTTGCTATGAGCTGAAATTCGTGCGGGTGTTGATCTCCGGTCCCTGCTGTGACCGTTGATCACAATGCCCTATTAATATCTTTACGTTTAATTTGAATACGCGCGTGCTGAATTTTTATACGGGTCTTTTACCGCGGGTAGTAATTCCTGCGCACGTGTAAAGGTTTCGTTTTTGACAAATTTAGTCTGTGGGGGAAAGAGATCGTATCTCATAGGGGATGGATGAGAAAATGAATATGTATGCGGGTACAGCTGACAATAATGCACAATGACTGTACATGCAGCAGATCTTTCTGCCTTTGTATCTCACTGGTAAGGTGAAGATCGTTTGAATAAGGGCACACGCCGCTTGCTTATTACATCTACGCTTTGCATCATTTTGCTTTTTGTCTTCACTGTAATTCAGCCTGACCTGAAACACCACGAGACCACGCAATTCACTCTGTGACCTCAACGTTTCTATAATTTTTGCGATTCCAGGAAAGAATGAACGAGCATTGTTGCATAACTAGGATTCTTCCATGTTCGCTTTTTCCCCCGTTTGCAGCTCTCGAAACAATGAACAATTACAGCAATAACTCTCCTTCTCACCTAGCTCACTCGGCATAGAGATACTATCTATTGCACTGCGAATCATAAACCACGAGGAAGTTGAAGGATATAGTTCACGTTTTGAATGATTCCAAGAAACTGAGTTCATGAGGTTAGCGGGGACGCACTTCAAAACAAAATGGTAATATTCAACAACGTTTTTGAAGAAATTCAAAGAATCTTAGGCCCAAAACATTAAACGCTGTAAAGGAAGAGTTAATACTTAGGCGAGTACGCTCTGACACAATATTTCTGAACAAATGCAGGTTTAGTTAAATGAATTAAAAATACTCATGAGGTAAAGGCTCTTTGAACTACCATTCCTTTCCAGTTTCATTTGAAATTATGCAATAATACACATTCATATATTAATTGAAAAACTGCAAGCAATAATGTACTGATGCACAACCCTTATAGACCATTCGGATTTTTCTAGAAGACACGAAGCATCACTCACCATTCGCAGACATTCCGTCAATATTTTTTTTCGTTGATATTACCCATTTACTGACACCTTTGTAAATGAACGTCGTAGAGTCTTCATCGATTTGTCAGAAACTGGTGTTACTTATCTTTGCGAAGAAATGACATAAGAATCAGTGGTCTATCTCAAAGGGGCGTCATCCGAAGGAATATTGATCTTATTCAATCAAAAATAAACATGAATAGGTAAGAATTGGAATGAAATAAATAAACCAGCTTTAAACGATAATTTGAACCACTTACTTATAGGTCTCGAAAGTAGTTATATTAATGGTGATGAATCAGCTGTCATGCTTAGAAACAGGGCAGGGAAAAACCTACCGATTAATCGGAGAATCAAAACAATTGTTGGCTCGGTTCGGTTATTTTTACTCTGGTAACAAGTTTTTACGGTTATTTTTACTCTGGTTATAACAGGTTTTAAAGAAATACAACGAAACTAACGTTCGAAAAAGAGAGTTATTCGAAACTAACTTTGAAAAAGTGAGTTATAAATTTCAGAAATTAGCTATCAGCGGGTAGCCGTTAAAAAATTATTAAATTCCAATCAGTGTGTTAAGTAACAAAAGTAATATGCACAGTTAGGTTTAGATTAGTTTTCGTACTTTACGGGGGCCCATATTTGCTTTTCTTACACAAAAAAAGCAAATGAAAAAACTGTTAATTCAATGGCAAGGTTTTATGGTAGTTATAACTTCCAGGTTAAACCAATGACAAAAATACGATTAAAACAGGCTATTTCTGTAATAACCACAATCCATACAAAATAAAGTTGCTTTCTGCCACAGTAAGTAAAGATCGGAAAAAACAAAAGTAGTTTTATTTAATTTATTTAGCCAAAGGAATAGTAAAAACTGTATGTGACGTATGGGGGAGAAGTATTTCCATCTTCCATTTTTAATACTATCACAGGGCTACATTAAGAAAACTGAGATAATTTTTGCTTTGAAAGACCATTAGTCAATATCAAAGCCAAACCAAGTTAAAGCTTCAAGAACGTTTGTGTATTTCAAGCAGACAAAAGAGGAGACTTCAACAGTTAGTAGTCTTCCTTTACACAAGAAACAAATGCTGGCAAATGAAAGTTATTCCACCACCCTTCCAACGTACAAGAAGCAAACCTTTCACATCCGCATGATTTCAATAGTTGTGTTTTCTTGATGACAAACAGAACTGACCATGCATTTCCCTTCAGGTGAAGGGAACATCAAACTTTTCAATTAAAGCAAAAGGGTGCCTTTCAGAGCTAGGAAGTGTGTTCAATAGCACGTCAAATCGTTATAGAAGAGTCCGCTTTATTACTGCTTTCAGAACTGTTCGTATTAATAGCAACAAAATACAAGATGTTAAAAAGCTCAGCGCGTATACCTCTGTTGGTGATGACAAATTACGGGTGACATAGATTGAACGCTTCGCACATTCACTGAGTGCGAAGAGCGAGCAAAGGCCGCCGTTGATGTACGCTGCCGACGCGTCGTCGCCACCTGCACCGCCGTCGCCGACTTGGTGTCGCCCGTCCTCGACTTATGCAAATGCGAGCCTCCCGATGACACCTTATAATTTTTCCTCCACCCAAGGTCACGGACACTCGTCGCGTCGTTTCAGAAGAAGAAAAAAAACAAACAACATATTCGCGAGATGTTTGTGGTTTCACAGTCGCGCCAAAATTCATGTTAAGGATGTGTGAAGAAGAAGAAGAAGAAGATGGCACGACTGCGAGTTTAAATAACTTTGCAGGATATTTGGAAAGCTTAACGAAGAATGAATGGCCGCACCAAATCGTGATTTGTGACAAGAGATGTAACATTTATTACTTAGGTTTTTTTCTTCTACAACATAGCGTTCAATTTTATTTTCTTTCGAATTAAATGCGAGTAATAACAGTCTATGTAGTTTTTATATAGAAAATATTGTGATACGCCATAAATGTAGTGTTCGATCTTTATAACGAACGCTTATAAAAAAAAGACTGCCTAACGCATACATATTGCTCGAGACTGGTAGTTTAACATTCTTATCCACACATTTAAACCTTCTCTAGAACATAATATTCATCCTCTATAACGAAACTTACTGATCAACAAATTCTTGATACTGTAAAAGAAATAGAAGAAAATCTAAAACAAGGTATCGAAAACTAAGTTGATGATCCTAAACAACCACCCGGTATCCAACAAGCACTCGACGCAGTCCAGTTACTTTAGAGTGGGTTTTTATTATTTTATGAAGGCAATCCCTCCGCATCTGATGTCATAAATAAAATTTATATAAAAATAAGCATTGGCTTAGCAAAAAAAGTAATGCCAATATAACAGATTGTACATTATAACATAGATTTTAGAAATTAACATATGTATGCCTATTGTAGCTATAAAATAAAATAAAAAATTGAGCCTTTACATTTATAAAACGTATTTATAATAAAATTTTAAAACATTCTGTCCATTCAGTTTCATTACAGGCAGTTTCCACTGTATTAATTATTGATATTACAACTCTTAGTTATGCTTCGCTGGTTTCATGCATTGCAGGAAGTTTCAGAAGCACACGTTCTAGTATGGTTTAAGGTCCAGGACTTGAATAACACCAACGTGATAGTCATGAAGAGAATATGGATGCCACAGCAATGTGAAATCTTAAAGCAAGATATAAAATAAACCATCAGACGGAATCAGCGAGCCTTTGAGAGCGAACACAAATTTGTCTCTGTCGCGAAATTTAAAGAGAAGGTCTTGGGTTAAACATGTATATTACAATAAAGTGTTCAGATAGAGCGATGTTACTGTAGTAATCTGCCTAATATGAATACTGACATTTGTTTCTTAAAATGAAATAAGGACGAATTTGTAAAGAGTTTGTTTTGTGGTTTCATATGTGAGATAAATATAAGAAGACTTGTGTATGAAACCTACAAACTTCAGAACTGTTATCATGATGAACGCATTTGAATGATTTAAATGAATTGGTTGCTTTGTTATATCAGCAGAGTAGGCTTTTTGTTTACACACTAGTTTATTTAGATATTTTAAAATAAATTTGAATTAATAAATGTATTATTAAAATTGAGTCCAATTTTATTTCTTTTTAATTAAGATTTAATTATAATAACCCCACAGATGTACATTGTAGGAACTCATCCACCCTGAAAAAATTTTAATTTGTATATAAAAATTAATTAATAAATTAATCATACTGTAAAAGTAGTTCATTGTGCGAAATATTTTTGATATGCAACGTTTATATTGCATCACAATAATATCGCTAATAATGATATTAAAACATATCTCTTTACCTTATATATTGCAGAGCGCAACAGTCAAGCAGACCATCTCATAAAGAACCAACACTCACCTGAAACAAGTCAAACAACAGGATTATACGTATGTAGAGGTAATATAAATAATTGACTTGCCTTAAGAGCGCTTTACTATTAACAAGACGATGTATTTTCAAAGAGCTAAATATAAATGAAGCTTTCAACAACCGCAATGTGGTGTTTCTATGCAAGTGCACATTCGTGTCCGTTAGAATTCATCCTTCCAAAATTCACCCACGCATATTCGATGCATGAAACTCACCCTCGGAATCTCACGCATCTGTTGCAACTCGAAACCTACTGTTTCAAACATCAGTTTGTTTCAGGCTACTACATTATTGCTATCAGATTTTTCATATTGCAGTAGTTTTCTTTCCATCCATTAACTTTTCATCCATTCCAAACACGACACCCGACATTGTTACAACCCTACCTTTAATTTTTTATCGTCGTATTCCCAGCCTAACTTACTTGAAAAGCGAACCCTGAACGAAGCACTTCGTCCGGAATAAAACACACAACGGTTTTCGATTTTCCGTGCCCGGATTCAGACGACCGAAATTTGGGAGCTCGGGGCCACTTCGCGGAAGAGTCGATATATTTCTCGCCAGAAGTCGTTCATCACGGGAAAAACTCAGTCGGGTCACCCCGGTGCATATGCAAAAACGGTTCTCTCTCCCTTCTCTGTTTCTCTCCGAGTAAAGGCCAGTGGCACGGTCGGAATCAAAAGAGAGGAATACATAAATAACAAGCCGCAGAAATACATAATTTAACGACCGAAGGACAGCGGCCACACCGCAGGCCTGCGACCGCCCCCGAACGCAAACTCCGGTAACGGGATATCAAAAATATTAAAATAACGATCCTCATTAGCATGGGACATCTGTTCGTGCGGCCGCATGGGCTGTGGGGAAGGGAGGGATGGAGGGTGATTGGAGTTTCGCAGTAGGCTTAGGGAGCGTGGAAAGTTGGGGTGGGATGCGTGGAGTTGCAAAGAGGCGGGGAGCGGAGTGCGGGATTGCGAGTTGAGTGAATAGTGTGTGGTCTGGAAGTCGGTTGGTTGAAAAGAGGGATGAGTGTAGTTATGAGGTGTCTGTGGTGTGTATGTAGAATGGTTGCGTGGGCACGTGCCAAGACTGCACACGACGGGTACAGACAAATAAATGAACAGGTGTAGTAATTTAGAAAAAAAAATAGTGCCTTGGATTGACCGCAGGAAACACTGGAAGTTTGGCACGAGATGAATGAAATATTGTATGCTGTTTCAGAAGATGTAAACTTTGCAGTTTCACAGCGCCGGGAAAAGGGGCTCAGTGTGCGTTGCAAGTCATGTGGGATGCGTGGACTTACAAAGAGGTGGGGCGGAGGTCGGGATGGGCACGTTACTTATGAGTTGATGGGGTCAATGACTAGTGTATGAGGAGTTGGACGTGGTGATTGGGAGTTGGGGAATAGGTGTAGAGAGGGAAGAGGGAACCGTGTATTATGAGGTGCGTGAGTGGGTAGAATGAGTAAGATAGTACGTACCAGGTTTGCACTAGATGGGTTTAAATGGAAGAACAGACAAAAGGATAGATGAATAGACGGATGGAGGAAATTAAAAAGTTGTGCTAAATCTGGTCTATACTAGTACTCGAAGTTTGGAACAAATGATTTAAAAGAATGCCATTTGAGAGGAAGTGAATGTTGCAGTTTCAAAGTGACAGAAATTAGCTTAACGTCCCGTAAAAGGATCTTTTACATGCAAGTAAATCTACTACATGGGGCAGCCGGCTTTACTTCCCCTCCGAAGGAAGGCTTACGAAGGACTTTTTTCCTCTTAAAAACTCACGGCTTCGATCGGGTTTTTAAGGGGAAATAAGTCCTTCGTACGCAAGTTGGCGTGGGATGTTGGAGTTGTAAGGAGCTGGAAGTGGAATGGGGGATAGACTCTTAGTTTGAGGCGGAGCGATATCCAATTAGAAGGTGCCTGTATGAAGTGTGGGGTACTGGTGAAGGCAGAGGAGAGAAAAGGACATAAACGTATTTGCAAGGTGTATATGTGTAGACACGTTTGTAAATAATTTGCTCTACCAGCCATTTTCACCCAAAGGCTGGCTCTTAAAGATTTGTTGAAGGTTTGAATACGTTGAAATGAGAACCGCTTAATTAGTATTTTAGAAAGAGAAATTCATATACAAAATTACATCATTTATTCGTTTTGAGCTTATGTACACGTATTGTAAAGGGATGAAGGCAACATTGCGATTCTCAAACAACATATTTTTATAATCACACATTGGTACCGATTCCCAGCTGGGTTGGTTGTTCTCCGTAATTCAGGATCTGAAATCTCACTACAAAATGGGGATCGCAATATTTTTTGTGCAATCCTTATTATGATGATATATTTGAGATCATACAGACTTTTTTTGAACATTTTAAATCGACAGTATGCTTCGTTGGCGTAAAATATACCTCTTTAATGATCAAGCTGTGGCTTTTCAAAATGCGGAAATGAATAAAAGCATTTTAGAGAAATCAAGGCAGAAAAAAATACCTAACCGCAGAAGGAAAACACGGGTACAGCGGCATTCTGTGGTTTACACATATAGAGAAAAATTCAAACAGAGGAAGCCGCAGATGTATTGTAGATGTCATATCTGCTTTAAAGTAATGTCATCAGAGAGAAATATGAAATATTTGTCCAGTAGATATTGCAGGGAATACTTTTTCTTTTCATTCTAAAAGATGAAACAAAGGCTATCGACGTTGAAGTTATTAAAAAACGCAGGTTATTAAAATCGTTTGAAACAAGTTAATAGCGATTTCAAATTTATCGAATAGTGCCTAATGCATTAAATAAATTAGACTATATTAGCCATTTTCACTCCCAGTATCTCGACAAAACCGTAAATATGTCAAATTCCCAAAATAAAATTAAAGGCATTACGATTCCTTATTACGAATGTCGTTATTGAAGTCCGTGTAAGAAAACCAGGTCTTTCGCATAAACAAATCAAAAATTCCAGCACGCAACCGTCACCATTGCCATTTATGCAAAATTTTAAATCACCGCCCGTCCCACAATAACTCATTCCACAGCATTTCATTTCCATCCCTCGGCGCCCTTCATCGCGCCCATCACGAAATCGTGTTCCAGAGAAGCGGCAACTCGGCTATCTCTGCCACGCATCACGCTACGACACCTTTAGGGCCTCCGCCGCTCGCGCGCTGCTCATGTCCATCTCGCCCCGAGCGCGCACCGAGCACGAGCGGTAGCGTGAAGAACCACACGCCCCCGCCCCCTTCGTTATGCTTGCACACGGCCTCGTAGGCTCGCTTGTATTCTACATCGGGCGTGAGTGTTCGGGGGAAGAGAGACTCGCACGCACCTTCACGCGGCGGGTGAGCTTCGTCTGCGGAATATTGATCTGTCGATTTGTTGACATTGGAACCGGAGTAGTAATGAATGACGTATTTACGAGATTCTGGGTTTAAAAGGTAAGCCGCTTTTGATGGCTTAGCTACGAGTATCATCTTGAGAACTGAATGAACTGAAGAGGAATACAAATCAACATGAGTACTAGGATTCTATTTTTTAATAGAGGAGTGAATACGTTTTTTTTTCAATGAGTATACAATAATGTTCGAATTTGTAAATGTAGTCCTTTTTAAACGTTTAGTGTCGTAGCATTCAAATAATATCATTTGAACAGTATTTTAGGCCTTAAATATTGCTTATTTGAAAGTAGACTAGTTTGTAGAGATAGCTCCTTCAAAATTACTCTAAGGATCAAAATTGATTCTTCTCTGAAAGATAGAAAATGCAAATTGTATTTGTTACATTATATACATTATATTCGTACACATTCATTTTTGTAACGTATAGCATACCTCCATTGCCACAGAAACAATTGTAGACACTACACCACACCTTCGGCACTATAAACTAAAAGTTCATTACGCCTTCACGTCCTAGTTCGGGTTCCGATCCCATTCTCTCTCTCATCGCCCCCCCCTCGCTTCCCTCCATCCAAGTCGCATGTCGACAGCGGTCGGGACAACCGCGAGGTGCGAGGCTTTTCCGCCTCCGCGAGCAGGCCCGGTCACGAAGCGTTCATGACTCGCGGGATATCCCGGCTGGCTAGGCGTTGGGTGGAGGCGCAGGCACAGGCGGTTATTACCTGTACCCCTCTCTGCTCCATTTCCTTGCCTCCATTCCCTCCTCGACTGTGCCTTTCTCTCCTATTCTACCCCACATTTCGTCAACTCGCGATAATGTCTAGTTTTCTAATATTGCCTACCTCGCAATGTTGGTACATTTAATCGCTTTTCAAATATGAAGAGTAAAATGGTAAGATAGTGATCAAGGAACTCAAAAACACCTGGGCAGATTTTACTTTTTCTCCATACGTCACATTTAGTTGCTACTGTTTTAGACCCATTCTCCTCCTTCACCTTCTCTTTTTTTCGACATAACTTCTGCTCTTTCGATTTTTCCCCTCTTTACTATCTTTATTTTCCTTTGAGTTTTTCCTCTTCTTTACCATCTTCTTCCTCTTTCCCCCCTCTCCCTTCTTGCTTCTTGCTCTTCTTTCCTTCCTCCATTATCATTTCCACCAATTATCTCCCTCCACCTCTCATCTCCTTTCCCTTCTACCTCTAATCTTTTTCCTCTCCTATCATTTTCAACTTCTATCTTTTCCTCTCCCCTCCCTCCCCTCCATGTCATAACATCACCTGCCTCCTTTTCCCTTCCTTCACCTCCGAATCTCTCGCTCTCATCCACCCATACCTCACGTGATTTCCCAATCATGCGCTGCAGCGGCGGAGAGTTCACAATCACTGGGATTTAACGCCGTGACGTTGTAAAGGTCTGGCAGCAGGTGCCTTCATGTGGCCAGTTACAAACGAACAAACAAACGAGGTAGGGGCGTGTGGTAGGGAGAACTTTGAAAAGGGAGAGGGTTGCAAGAGAGCGCTTAAAATCTTACACGATACAAACAGATCTTCCTAGGATTTCGCCTGGATTATCTGTAGGAGGATTGTGACAAGCAATTATGACTTATTCGAATGTCTTACACTATGAGTAAAACCCTTGGAATTATGCTATTATATTAATAATAATTTTCATTTAGATGTTTACTTACTTACTTTAAATAATATTTTGACATACATATGTAGAGTGATAAATATAAATTGAGTAGATAACGTGTTCTGGACGATGTGCTTTTAAGGGCGGATACAAGTACTTTATTTTCATATAATCAATACCTGAAGCGAATTCGATGTACGTATATTGACTTGTATTTGAAAGACTTTTTGAAAGATATAACTTGGGAAAGTAGTAAAACGGCTTCTTGACCTGAGGGACCCAGGTTTGAATCCCAGCGTAGGTTGGGATTTTTAATCTGGAGATTTCCATTCAGGGCACCTCTGAGGTCAACTCGGTGTCTTTTCCAAATGAGTACCAGGATCTTTCCTGAGGGTAAAGGCCGGAGGGTTTATGCTCGCCACACACCCTCCTTCTTGTGCTGACGGCGAAAAATAGATGGAACCCTGCCTTCACCTCCCCCGTAGGCAACATCGGCCGGTGTGCAATTGCACAGGGATATCATTTTTAGTAGTAAAATGTTTACGTTAAACATTTTCAGCATTTTGTTTCCATTATCTAATCTTTTCTTCAGCAGTTTTCCACATTTTAAAAGGTGCAATTAATTCTAGTGCACTTCTCTACAGAATATTTCTCGTAAATTTCAACCACATTATACACCTGTTGTCTCATCTCACGTCTTGGCTCTGAGAATATATGGTTACATAATAAATCATTAAATTACATTCATTGTTTACTTACACAGCTGCGCTTTGCCTATCTTACGCGTATTCTATCATATTAACCCGTTACAAATCAGCTGTCAATGGACCGCGGCGGTGCGAGTTCCCACGGCGGCACGGCCTCTCGCACTGTGGCCCTCTCCGCCCCGCCAACCGGTTTCGTTTTCCGCTTCTCAATAGGGGGCGTGGACGCGGCAGAAAACCTCTTAATTGGCGTCTCAAATAAATCAGTCACATTGACCGATGCGTCATGGAGAGCTTAACGAGCCGAATTCTTGCCAGTGTCGCCCCACACTTCCTTAAGACTCTGCGAGCAAGTGCTAGCAAGCCGTAGTGTTATACGAAGCAAGGAGGAATATACAAAATTGGAAAATTGTAATATTGCATGAAAAATAGAAAGAAAATGTTGCTTTTATTTTATTTGTAGATAGCAGTACATTATTAACACGCCTAAAAATGTATGTACGAATTATCATCAATCAATCATTTACATAATTTCTACTTTAAGATTTTGTTTTTTTATACATCCATATGTTCCTCATTCATGAAAAAATTAAAGGAAGGTGTTATAGCATTATTTTTCTTGTATTTTAAGTGAGCGTTTAAATCTTTCCGCCTCGCAAAATGATTTTTAAAAACGCTAGTTTAGATATCGAAATTTGCCATATGTTGTAGAAACGTATGAACCGTATAAAATATTTGTAAAATAGTACGATATAGCGGTGCCATCTCCACTTCTCGCCACGAACCTAGATCGGGGCAAACGTCATTCGCCGAAAGGTTCGCTCGCAAATACATCCACCGTTCGGCGGCAGTCACCGCGCCACGGCATCCGATAATAAAGGGGTAATTAGAGTCATGTTTACCGACTTCACCCTGGCTTCGTTCAGCTGTCAAGTCACGAAAGCAAAGACAGGTGGGCGGTTCCGCCACTGCCTGCACTTTGATGTTGGCATCGAACAAACAATAGCCTTTTTTTTGCTGGAGCTCTGTGCTTCAAGAATGGCTGCGGTACGTGGGTGATTGGAATTATAACAACAAAAAAACATCGGGAGCTGCTTGTTTTCCGTGTTGTTTTTGTGTGCGAGCTTCCGACTGAAAACATTTGCTCGAGCGGGCCGAAACATCGCCGCGTTGTGCGACTTGCTTTCGCGGAGCTCCGTTATTAATATTGATGCAGCGTTCATCGGGGTGGGAAGGAGGCGAGTGCGCTTTTGGTGGGGCTGTGTATGCATGTACCTGTGTCTGTACGTGTGTGTGTACGTGTGTGTGTCTGTATGTGTGTGTATGTGTGTGTGTCTATGTGTGTCTGAATGTGTGTCTATGTGTGTCTGTATGTGTGTCTATGTGGGTGTATATATGTGTCTGTATGTGCGTGAGTTAGTGAGTGTGTATTTGAGGGAGGTTGTGTGTGTGTGTGGTGATGTATTAGACAAAGGCGTGCCATTGGTGTGGGAGTGCCACGGAAATTAGGGCGATCACTGAAAGAACTAGGCAACTGGAAGTTGAAAATGCCCACTGCACAATACACAATGCATAGGTGATAATGATAGTGGTATTTACGATAGTTACGATTACGGTAAAATGGAATAGTAGCATGGCTGAAGTACATGAGGCGTGAACTGCAGTGAAGGTGAGAATGGAGATGTCGATTTTAAAATGTTAATGGAGATGATACAATTACTTATAATATTAATGATGGTATCATTAGTTATTGTAGATGAGTACGAAAGAGAGGTTGTTGAATGAACGAAAGGTATTAGAGTGTGCGATTTTCAGACAAATGGTAGTTGGGGAAGTTGTGGGAATGTAGTGGGAAGTAGTGGCAGGCAGTGGGAATGATGGGGAAGTTGTGGGAAGGCGGAAAGAAAGCAGGAGGAACTCAAGAAAACCTGACAGGAAAGCCCTTATTTTACCACAAATTTCGCATCAAATGACCGAAATTTGAATCGTAGTAACGAATAGTCGAAAGTCAGCGCTTCGGGTGCCTTACTGTGGTACCGAAACTCGCAGTCACGATTTACACGCTTCCTTCTGAGGAACTAATCTCTGTATCTTAGCAAACATGCGCACGCGCAGTTTGGCTTCTGCAAACTCAGAAGGGACACTGCACACGTGTTCATTCTCTAAAACGTCGGAATCAAATTGTGTAAGTCGGGTTGCAGAGAGGCGCTGAGGTTGACGTGTGCCCGAAAAGGAGAGTCAGTACGTTGTGTTCACGTCTCATCCCCGAATACGATGAATAAGGTTCTCCGTCTAAGGCATCTCTGTCTCTGACGTATCTTCGAAACTACACATTTGATGAATAGAAGAGAAGGGAATACTGAACAGGTCAACATGATGGCGTAATGCTGAAATCGAAGGTAGCGGAAGAGAAATATCAAAAACCCCGAAAAATCTGCCATAACCATGAGTAAGTTACACCCATTATGAAAACATGATTCTATAAATATTTATGTCTACCTTTGCAAGCAAAAATATAAGTTTACATTGCAGACACAAATAAGCATGCGTGTACAAGGACCACAACAAGAAAGCATCACTCGACAAAATACTGTTTCCGTTAACAACGAGCTGTTTTTGAAGAGCAATTGAATGTTCTTTACAATATTCGATGGGCAACTGATCAATAACAAGACACTATACTTATTGAATATTCTAACGTATATTTCTGTTACAATTTACATTATTTAAGCAGAATACACATGCTCTAACATACATATTCAGCATGGCGTTTTTGGAATTACAAAACCCTGGACGGGAAACTTAGAGCAATGTCGATTATGATTGATTGATTCGTGATTCCTGACACGTAAACTGATAATTGTAGTGCAGTTGTTATTGTAGTGTATGTTTAAAAGAGCTAAGGTCGTAAGTGTAGTGTTTTATAGTGGAAGGAGGAGGTGATCTTCCCCACTGGAGGTCGAGATCCGGCGCCTACCAGTGGGTTTTTCCCAACCAGGTATCTCCCAACGGTGGGGAACCGCCCCATCCGTAACCAGCTCAAAGCTCTCGTCTGGTCTCGCGACCCGTGTGGTAGAGTTGTGTTTGTAAGTGTAAACGTGTGTAACGGATAAGGATAGGACAAGAACGAGGAAAGGAAGATGGTGCGCGGGCGCTCGGTCGTGGCTCGTTTGTTAGGGTACTGATCCGGCATTCACCTGGTGTTGATGGGAGAAACCACCGCAAACTGCCGACCAGACCAGCCGGCCGATAGAATTCTACTCCAGCCGGCGGCGAATTCGACCCAGCTAGTGAATGGCGATTGTGAGTGATCCACTGTTATTCCGATCGTCAGCAATGGTAGTGAGCTGCAGCGACGGTGGATATGGCGTCAGCGACGGCCAGGACAATGTCGGCGTGGCACGCGGATGTTTTCCGCTTTCCGTTTGCCGACCAGACATTTTCACAGCGCGTTGCTTGATCTCAAACGCCACGCGGCCGACGCGCTTTTCGTTCGGCGTTTGTTTCTCGACAGCTTGTCAGAGTGTCGACGGCGGAGCTCGCGGCTGGATGTGTTAGTTGCGTACTAGACGCGGGCGCTGATACACACACACACACATGAATGTAGACGTATGCGAGTAACAACACACATACACACACATACACACACACACTCAGCGGCGTCATTAACCTTGACCGTTTAATTTTCAGATGATGGACCAAATATGTTTATGTTTGAAAACAACACTTCTATGTGATTCCAATAGAACACATTTACCTACCTCGACCAAGTGTAATATTAAAACAAACGTGGAACTCGTTTGTTAACTGTATGTGTGTGTATGTGTGTGTGTGTGTGTGTGTGTGTGATGAATTTTATCAGTTATTGAATCAACCCAATCTTCGCTCCAGTTCTTAGAAGTAGTCTCACAAAGAATCAATCTTGTCAAAGATGCGGAAGCGTCTAAGAGACTCAGGCTGATCATAAAGGAATCTTCGGATCTCACGTCACATTCCTTCGCAAGTTATTCCTAAGTTGGAAAGTGTGCCGCACTCAGCAAATGTGTTTGTTAGTCAACATAAAAATGGAATTCTTTTTTTGCAATATACATTATGTATTCATATATATATATATAATATATATATTTGTATATTTTTTTTGCAAACTGCATACTCCTTCCTACTTCTAGACCTACATTAAAATATATACATATAACTTTTAAATTTATTATTGTGGCCCAAAATAAAGTCCGAATAAATGGAAAAATTGCCGGCATTGTAAATTAAATCTGTGGTGCTAAGTCAGACACCTTACAAGTATTATGAATAACGTTTCAAAAACAATTCGTAAGTTGTACGTTTCATTCCACAATAAACCTTTGTCCGGCATCGTAATCATACTTTTAATCTTTTACATACTCTTTTGTTTTGTTTTAATTTATCTAATTTTACAAATAAAATAGTGAAACCAACATTGGAGTCTTCAAACGCGGTCAGGGCGCTTCGTATTGCTTCCTCAATTCACATGTATCTGGTCGGTCAGGTTGTAATGTAGCATGTTATCGTTGTCAATTGTTTCCTATCATTGGGGTTAAAACACCACGCACTACCGTTGTGAGTAGCCTTCTGCTAGCAACGAGGTAATATGACAGAAGGTCCTAACTAAACAAGCAGAATGCTTTGCAAGGTCGTGGAGGCAAGTCCGAAAAGTTCTCAGTCTCAAGGAAATCTGAGTTTATGCAAACGTATGCATGTTATGCTAGGAACATCTGGAGTAATAACTTCTAAGTGTTCAAGAAGTTATTGCAAGTTGTAAGCTGCAGACAGAAGTTTTGAAATGAAGTTGTTATATATGTTCTTGTTCAGAAAGTCCATTATTTCTCAAAGAAGATACGATCGACAGGAAGTCGACGAAAACGTAACTGTGACTCTTTGAATATTGAGACGTTACAAATTGCAGC
>BOPP01000042.1:2223152-2253381 GCA_017312745.1 Gryllus bimaculatus
TGTTGGACGAGTTGAATTGAAATGAACTGATTGATGCCCTTATTTTAGTGGCAAAATAGGGGCCATAGGCCGCCTCTTCCGTCTGGACAGCAAATTTGCTACGTTCCTTTCACTTTCTAGAGCGACGAACAGGCGATTTGAATTTAACTCAGAGGCGTCATTTAGGCTTGAGGATCTTTTACATGCAAGTAAATGTACTACATGGGGCAGCCGGCTATACTTCCCCTCCGAAGGAAGGCTTACGAAGGACTTTTTTCCCCTTAAAAACTCACGGCTTCGATCGGGTTTTTAAGGGGAAATAAGTCCTTCGTACGTTAGGCTATATTTGTGATTGAAAGTTTCGAGACTAGTTAAAATCAATAGTCACTGAAAAAAATTAGGGAGAGAAATTTTCCTCATACACTAACCATTACACCATCGCCGCTGCCGAATGCTTCCGGCGACAGTAGATCTACATACGAAGCGCCGCCGAGCGCTGGACAATTGACATGCGCAGCGCGTGTTCCGCGCCGCGCCGGCTTTCCGCGAACGACGGACGCGTTGTGGCTTTCATTCGAAATTCGTAGGACATCAAGGTCGCGTATACATTCCTCGAAATTGCGGAGAACCCTGGTGCATTCAAGTCTGCAACCGAAGGTCGGTCAGTTAGGAAAGTTCTAAATTCGAGTCATGTATGAACGATATTACTACGGCGCCAGTGGAGGAGGAAGTGCCGCTTTTTGATTTCATAATGGCGCGTTTCAATTTTTTTTGTTGATGGCGGAAGTAGAAAAGGCAATTTTGACGTGGGTGGACATGGAAATGACGGGTTGGAGGATAACGATAAGATAATTGGGTTATAGATGTTTAATGGTGTGAATAATGCTGTTAAGTGGTGTATTGAAAGGCAGGATAAGCAGATAAACCCATTCAAAGCGATTTAGCTTAGTCTGCCACAAATTCCACTTGATGTGCCTGAAATTTGAATCCTGTTATCCAGGGGCAGATCCAGAGACTTTTGGGAAGGGAAATTCAAAATGTTTTTTGTCGAAAGTGTTATATTACAGATTTTGTAAAATGTCGCAGGCTACACTCAGATGATGCTGCGATACAATTTTATTCGTTTTAATGATTGTCCGAAAAAAATTGTGATTGAAAGTTCTGAGACAAGTTAACATTAATAGTCACTGAAAAATTTTATGAAGAGAAATTTCCCTCATTTCCTTCCCTGTGGATCCGAGCCTGTGCTACCTGATGTTTCTGGACAATTGCCATTCACAATGCGTTCTCCGCGTCGCATCGGCTGTCCCTGAACGACAGACGCGTAGCAGCTTTCGTTCACGATTCGTAGTACATCAATGTCTCATCTACGTTTCTACAAATCTGCAATCATGATGGATAGATTGAATGGTACATCAGTTACGTTTCTTTCTGACGCAATATTCCTCCGAGTACATTAGCTTACGTAGTTGCGACTCTGAAACCGACGCTTTGAAGACCGGTATGTTCTAAATTGGAGTCCCGAATGTGGAAGAAATTCTACGTTGGGTAAGTGTTGTTAGTTGAGAATTTTCGTCTTCCAGAATTCTAGAATTTTTTTTCAAGGCGGTCATTTGACTTCGTCCGAAAAATTTCAAATCTTGCCCTTTAAAAAGACGTCTCGGAGTGCACGAGATCTCTCGTTTCTCAATTTGGCCTTAACATTCTTTCGATTCCTTCCTTCTGCAGTGATCAGTTGTTCAAGAATATTAAAGGTGTTTAGAGCCAGACCCTGGGGTAGTTTATACTGTCTTAACATTAGGAAGGACAAAACTGGGGAGATTTGTATAAGAATGTGCCTATAGCTGTCTTTCGGCGATAAGAGGTCCCTATTTTGTTGCATGCGCCAGGCGTTTAGAGACCTCGTTGCGAGGGATGTACCCTTCCGCACGCCATCGTGGATATACAACAAAACGTTTGTCCTGAGTGTTAGTTCCTATCAACTTCTCACATATTGCAGGTCAAAACAAGTTCGGTACTTTTTATTTTATTGATCTTCCCAGTCCATGTTTCAGCCTAAAAAGATATTTTACTACTTTCTTTGCTCCTACACATTCTCAGGAAACTCCATATGTTGCTAGTCTATACATCTCCTTACTGAATGCTTTCGGAACAATTAACAAACCATCCGGGACATCGAGAGTTGCACCAACGCTCAGAGTGGAGTCCACCAGACTATGAGCAGGGCTTAGTTCACTGGATGTAAGGAGCTCGCATTTCTACGGTGTCGGTCTCTCAGGGGAGGGAAGGGAGGAACGTTCTCATTATATTTTCTTCTCTAAACATAATTACCAAATAAAATATTTGATTTGATGTTTGAAGGAAAATGTATATTTTTTTAGTTGATAGCTAAGAGAAAATTTACTTTGACCGAGTTTAAAATACGTGCAATTTTAAAGAACGTGGCAAGGATTCAAAATCGCTCCGAGGAGAAAGTGTCAGCCTTTTCCTCTTCTAAGGCCAATTGATCGTGGTGCTCTAACTGAGAGAGAGCCTCTTCCTCTCTTAAACTGCCATCTACAGACGTGTAATTAAAGTAGATGAACCCGTCAAGGGACATTGGCTATGATGACGTACCTAGACGTGGGCAGGTAGAGAAATTGACACACTGCGGAACAATCTGCTCGCAACATAGGCTGACGGAAACCTGTGTGAAGAGGTAAAACAAACCGATAAATATTTCTCTCCCATCGCACAAGTCGACACATGTAAACTAATATGTCGTATGTTTGTTTTGAAATGGTTTATACAATCGAGTTGTTTGGTTTTCCTCCTCTTAATAAGAGTCATCGCGGAGTTTCTGAACGTCTGGCGCATACACTATCACCGGTCGTTGGACAATTGCTACGCGCTGCATGTGTTCCTTCTCTGCACTGTACCTTGTTTCCCACAACAACGCCCTGAAATTTCTAGCCGCGTCGGAGTGTGGTTTCTTTGGTATTTGTAAGGTATCACGGTCACACGAATACTTTTTGAAATCAACGAGAAAACTACTGTGTCAGTATTTCAAACTGTGGTGATGAATTGGGAAGCCCTAATAAATTATATACTGTGATTCTACGGAAAATTGTCAGAGTTAGAGAAGTATCAATGATTGTGAGTGTGTCAAGAATTGATTAGTAGTTTCCAGGAAAAAGGGATGTGTGTAATAACTACATTCCGATATGCTGATATGTCGTAACAAAGTTATTAGTGGAAGTAGTAGAGAAAAAAGACGAGTATTGATTAACTCTATGAACATAACTTTCTTTGGCTCATAATTTACTATTAATTTCAAATTTTGAGATTGACTAATAGCAATTTCAGACATTATAAAACGGAAATAAATCATATCTAAAATCACCAGAAAATATATTATTTGTAATAAAATATAGATATTCCAAAACTAAAATTCTTAACCAAAAATAAAGATAAAAATAAAGAAAACGAATGAATTTGGAAAAACTATTGAATCTCATTAATTTTAAAGTCATCAAAAACATTGTGTTTAATGAATTTTTCTTTAAGTTCTGTTTTGCACATTTTATAAATGTTCGTATGGTGTATACGTTGTGGAAACATATTTAATAAGATTAACTGTGAGAATAAAAGGGGTTGGAACTTTCGAGCAGTATTACTGTGGTAGTTACGTTAGAACCGTTTCTGTTGGATTTTTCGAAGTTCTGGTGAGCATCACCCGTATGTATAGATTCCGTGCTCATAAACGAAATGTTGACAATATTTGCAGAAAAAGGCCAACAGTTTTTACAATTGTGATGATGTTAGTAAATTGACGTAGAGTTTGTAGTAGTTATTTCAAAAATGCATGGTGACATACGTGTAGTAGAATTCAAATTCCAATACAATATTATAATTTTACGTAAGCATTGCAGTTTCTGCTAGAAAAATATTGTTATATTTTAGTACAACTAGTTTCGAATTCTACTAAAACAATATGTAGATAAATTTAAAAGTAAAGGTTTCCAATTATACATGGAGTCTATTGTACCTCGCGATGAACAGAAAACAACGTCAAACTCATCAGATCCTTCGATTAAAAGCCAGGCGTCAGTATACCTCGATTGAAAGGCAGGCCACGGCTGTCACTTTCTCCTCAGAGCGATTTTGAATCCTTTCCACGTTCCTTAAACTTGCACTATTTTAAACTCGGTCAAAGTGCATTTACTCTTAGCTACCCAATAGAAAAATATACATTTTCCCCTCCAACATCAAATCAAATATTTTATTTGGTAATTATGTTTAGAAGAAGATACAATGAGAACTTTCCTCCCTTGTGAGAGCGTAGGCTTCCGCGGCCGGAGTCAGTATTTACTAGGCTGTCCGGGTGACGCCGTGTCCATGGCGAAAGTGCCGACATTTCGGTCGCCATTCTGCGACCTTCCTCAGGGCGTATTGCCCAGCAATATTGCCCTGCAATACGCCCTGAGGAAGGTCGCAGAATGGCGACCGAAACGTCGGCACCTTCGCCATGGACGCGGCGTCACCCGGACAGCCTAGTAAATATATCCCTCCCTTCCTTTCCCTCCCCTGAGAGACCGCCACCGTAGAAATGCGAGGATCCTTAGATCCAGTGAACCTCGACTCCCTAGTCGAGACCTCGACGAGCGACCCCGACGCGGCTTGTCTCTGCATCGCAGGTTGCGCTGCGCGAGTCATTGCACAGCGCGTGTGACGCAGCGCATCGCCTCTCGCTGCTGTCCGCTGGTGACGCATCGCTCGAGAAGGTGGTCCCCGCCTCCTCACCCGGCGCAGGAGCGAAAGCGCGGGAGGTAGACTCATCGCGCTGTGAGTGGCCCTTCATTCACGACTGCGCCACGCGCCCGCACGCATGCGCTCGAAACATGACGAAGGAGCCACTGTGGCAATGGAAGTGGACTGCAATGTCGCCGAGAGAGTCTGGCTTATCATATGTCCTCTTTCATTTATTTTTTTTAATTTTCAGGTGGCTATTTGGACCTATATCAGAGGAAGCTCGTGAAAAAAGTAGGAAATGTTCATTATCAATCATGATTGACGGATTGATTAGTGATTACTGGAGCGCCAGTTCATTAGTCCTGTAATTATAGTGCATGTTTTTGGTGATGGTGGTGGTGGTGGTGCTGGTGGTGGTGGTGGTGGTAGTAGTAGTAGTAGCAGTAGTAGTAACAGTAGTAGTCGTAGAAGTAGTAGTAGTAGTAGCAACAGTAGTAGTCGTAGAAGTAGTAGTAGTAGCAACAGTAGTAGTCATAGTAGTAGTAGTAGTAGTAGTAGTAGTCGTAGTAGTAGTAGTAGTAGTAGTAGTAACAGTAGTAGTAACAGTAGTAGTAGTAGTAGTAACAGTAGTAGTAGAAGTAGTAGTACGTAGTAGTAGTATAGTAGTAGTATAGGTAGTAGTGTAGTAGCTAGTAGGAACAGTAGTAGTAAACGTAGTAGTAGTAGTAGACAGTGTAGTAGTAACAGTAGTAGAGTAGTAAGTAGTAATGTAGTCGTAGTAGTACAGTAGTAGTAGTAGAGAGTAGTAGTAGTAGTAGTAGAAGGTAACGAGTAGTTGAGGATGAGGAGAGGAGGAGGAGGATGGTGGGAGTGGCCTTTCCACGCTCGAATGACGAGTCCGGCCGCGAACTACCCGTGGCTTGCGGGATTTCGTTAACCAGGTACATTTCCCACGGTGGGGCACTGGTCGTACCGACAAGCTCGAATCTCCAGACTGTGGTTCCCGAGCATGTGTGGTTGTGTAGGGTACGTAATGAAAGGGAAGAGTACATAGACCAAAGGAGAGAGGAAGTAAATACCGCGCGTGATGCCTTGGCCCGTTTGTCGTGGTTACTGCTCCTGCACATACCTTGTGTGATTGGCAGAAACCATGAGGCAGCCGGGGCGATTAGAATTCTCCTCCAGAGGTCGACTTTCTTATCTAGTGCCGAAAAGCCCTGCCGAGTTTCGGGATCGAGACCTTAGGACTCTCTCTCAGAGACACCTAGCAATTGATGGCCTTGAGCCACTTAAGCTGGTCAGGTATTGTACACTGGTTACGTAGTAGGTTAATGCACACGAGAGACTCAGGGCTATCACATTTGTCTTCTTCAATTTTTCTTTCTTCTTAGCTTATTTGGACCTATATCCAATGCCCGCTCGTGATAAAAAAGTTTAGAAATGTTCTTTCATATCAGTTATGCATTAACAGTACCAAATGCTAATAATATAAAGAACTGAAAGACTGCTCACAAATGTTCTAGTTGCCTTCATGGAATTTCCGGAATGGTCAGACATCAAAACAAAATCATGCTAAAAAATCTGATGATTAGACCATCAAACTATTTCTCTGGGAGCGCGCCATTACCTCAGTGGGGGGTGGAGAGAATGCAACTGGTAGATTTGAAAAATGCCAAGGAGCGAAAGTTAAATTATTGTATTCATACGTAATCCAATCTCGCAACTTGTGGGTTGCCGAAAGTAGTATTATCTTGACAGGCGAACGACGAGCTACGGTTGTCGATTGGTAATACCTGTTTTGAATCGGAGGAAATGGATAATACTTGCCTAATCCTTTTGAAGTGAGTGGGAATACCATGAAATATTCAGCTTGATCAAAGAGACATAATCATTCATCAATAAACAAAACAATGACATAATTACTAATTATATTATTGAATTTTGGGTACAATTTTTATATAACCAAATAATAAATATTTTAACTTATTAATCATCCTCTAAATTGTTAAATGATGTGTTTCATACGTGAATAATTATTGGAGCGTGTGTACAACAAAACTTTAAAACTATACTAACTAAATAATGATATATCTTTTTGTCTCGGTAATTGTTATCAACTAACAGGGAAAACGAAATTCTAAGCCTTTACAAGTACCATGTGTGTTCATTCCATATTTCAATTAAAATTTATTGGAATATAGCAGTAATGTGTGCACACGCGTGAGAACTGAACTATTAACATCTCTGAAATTCTTGAGAAAACCACTGCTTAAGTGCCGGTACAAAGCCTCTCCTCAACCGAAGACGGTTCATTTCCCTACGTGGGCCACTGTGGCTGCTTTAAGTGGCCTTCCTCCCATCACAGGAAACAGGAACCCAAAGAAAAGATGGCGGCAAACCCATTACATTTGTACTCCATTACAATTTTTTCTCCAATTACAAATTGTACAGGGAATCAATCGGGGGTTTGAACCAAAGTTTCATCCAACAATGTCCCAACCGGTGAAAACAGCCACAAGATTGATAGCGTACATTAACCAGTTCAGCTTCGTGACAGATATAAGGCCAAATGCATACCTAGAAATAGGTAAATAATTTGACGGAGTAGGTGGACTAAGGGCGGGATTTTGAAGGACTTAAACATTTCAACATATGATCAATAAAATGTCTTAAATACTTTAAAAAATGCCCTAAAAATGAAAAATTACGTAAATGTTGATCAAAACATTTCAGATGAACACTCAAGACTGTTGGATATGTTACTGTGTTAATCGAGGCTTTTTCTTTGGTTTCGAGCTAACTCATGCTTGGCAATTTTTGAGTTTGCGACATTAATATAAAGAAAATCTTGCCTTCATTTATCGGAAATCGGCCGAACTGACACATGGCTCATATAGACGTCACAGGACCTTTAGATTAAACTCAGCCAAGGTAGGACATTACAAACATAATGAGCCGAAGAAATCAATAGGCTAACTCAGGTATTCTTGTGATGAAATTTTGTTGCACCTCTGTAGTAAATATTGTTTTGAAGCAAGTAACCATTTAAAATGATTTAAATCAATGAAGATCAGGCGGGAAATGTTAATAAAATTACGTAAAAGGTAAAAATGACTTATTAGTTTGAGATATACGAAAAATGCAAAAAGAATGCACATAAAAAGGGGCAATTTAATTTCCATCATACAGAATGAATTTCTATACTAAACGCATTGTTTAAAGTGAAAGAAAAAAAGACATTTCATTAAAATTCCGTCCCCTATTATTATGAAGGTATGTTAGAATTATGTTTAAGTGGTATGAGGAAGGGAGAGCCTCCAGGAAAACTTCCCAGGAACCCACTTTGTCTCCGTACGTTTCACGTGGATAACCCGGAAGTTTACGAACCCAAAATTCGTCCGAAACAAACCACAATAACGTATTATACCATACAAGGCCCGACCGCGCTGCCCGGTAGGGATGCGTGCATGACGTCTCGCTACTAGGAATTGAACAATCGATGTCGATGTTGTTTTCAAAACATCGATGGTTTTGTAGAATATCGGTGTTTTAAATATTGATGTAATAACACCGATGCTTTTCTACATCGATGTTTTGTAATCGATTTTTTTCCGATTATTTTTTGTTTCCGAGGGCGTTTGTTCCTGAATGATCGACAATGTGAATTCCCATGATCACAATTCTGTAAAAGTTTAAAATATGAAAAATATTGACACTTTATTAATGTGTTGGAACCAAAGGAACGCTGTTGTGCACTACTTCACGACCGAACTACTCCCCGAGATGACCCCAGCACTTGACTTTCCTTGCTTCTTTTCCTATTTTCATTTTTGCTCATTGAAGGGACATGGTACAAATCCTGCTGTGGGGTAGTATCTGCCCCTTTCGTGCCTTATTCCGCGAATTGATAAACACGAAAACTTTGTGTTAAATTTTAATTTCACGAAATTTTATAGAGGTTACTAACTCCAGTCTAAAACACATCGGATGTTTAGAAAACTATCCAATATTTTTAACCATGATCCGTGTGTTTTAATCATTTTGGAACATCTGATGTTTGTTATTGATGTCGCTTTATCGCTACAGGTGGGCGCGTTGTGGGTGCGTGGCGTGTGAGGCGAGTTGAGGGTCAGAGCAAGGCGGGAAGGGGCCTCCGTCAGAACGCGGCACGATCTGACCTTTCGCGGGCGAAGCGGATACGGGCCGGCGGGCGCGCGTGACGGGGCGTGAAGGGCGCGGAGGTTTGAGAAACGCGCGGGACGTGTGGCGGGGATGTTATCACTCGGGCGGCCGGCTCGGCGTGGCGTGGGTGTGGGTGGCGTGGCGGGGTGTGGCGCGGCGTGGCGGCGGCGCGGCTGGCATGGATGGAATGGCAATGGGCATGGATGGCATGGATGGCATGGCGTGGCGTGGCGTGGTGGGCGTGACATGGGTGGGGGGGCGCGGGCGTGCGTGGCCGTTGCGCGGAGTGGCGTGGCGTGGCAACGGCTGGCGGGGGGTGGTGTGGGATGGCGTGGGTGTCGCGGGCTGGCGTGGCGTGGCGTGGGCGGGTGGGCTGCGGTGGCGCGGCGTGACATGGCGTGGCGGCGCGTGGCGTGGCCGTGGCTGGCGTGGGGCGGGTGGCGGGCGTGGCGTGGGCGCTGGCGCGGCGTGGCGCGGCGTGGCACGGCTAGACAAGGCGCGGCCTGGCGTGGCGCGGCGTGGCGCGGCGTGGCGCGGCGCTCCATTCAGCCAGCGTCTGGCTCTCGCCGTGCAGGAAGGCGCTGGATCACTGGAAGTGGACAGTCGCTTCATGACGTGGTACGGCTCCGGGGAATATTGATGAAAGGTGGTGTTTTAAAATTTAATAAAATATTTATTTATGCAGCAAGGGCGTTGATTGAGCGTCGAACGATTGAGTGGCGACAAAAGGCCGAGAGCGGTTGGCCCGTGGGCATTTTGTCGCCTGAGATCATTAGAACCAGGGCACATACAAGGTTTTTTTTTTACCAAAATTTTAACTTTCAGTTGTTGTTTTTTTATTTCTTAATTAACTAGTTCTTAACTTTACCTGGTATAGTATTTCATATTTTCCTCCCATAATTCCTTTTCTTAATTCTCTCCAATAATTCCCCTCATATATCCCGCTAATAATTCCGTCTTTAAATTCCACCTCATAATTCCCTTCTTAAGAAAACATGTAACTTCATTCAATTGTTTTCATGCTTCCCTCGTAACCACCGTCCTCTCGATCCAGGAAAGTTTTGCTGTGTATGTCGAACTCCATGTCGAAGGCTATAACAAACAACTTATCAGAAAATATATATTTTTTAAAATGCCAGTGTAGGTGGAACGAAATATCTAGGGGAAGGGTACAAGAATTGATAAGGATATGACTGGAAATTTCAAGTTCTTGGTTTTCAAGTTCAAGTTTCCAGAAACCGGGAAGTTCTTGAATTGAAAGTATTGGTCCAGTAATAGATAGGTTAAACAGCCACAAGTCACCCTTTATTCGTAAATATTAATTTATCGATTTTGGCCATCATCTTACTGTTCCAATCCCTTCACAAGAATATATAATAACCTTACGAAGAATATGTTTACAGAGTTGTAAGAACGGTTTAAACCAGATCTGCACAGCATTTTTACTTTCTCTGACCTCGGGAGCCACGGATGAGCAACTCTAGTGCAATTGCAAAAGGGTGAGGAACGGAGGGTATAAGAGTCGTTCTAGGAGTTTGGACTACCAATTCGAATGGGCAATTAGAACATTAGCGCAAAACTTCACAGAGAACAGTCGGTGAGAAAATGAGGGAATGTTATATAACGTTCAAGTGATGTTGCCTTTTGAATTATATAGGAAACGTTTGTTGCCGACAGATAATGAGAAATATGAACCCAAAACGAATTAGACATACTACACACATCTTGATTTGGACACCAAGTATTATAGTTGCTTGTAGGGCTGATAATGTAATTCGCTTTGCCACGATGTAATCCCAAATGCATTGTGGTCCTAAAGACAAAATTATGATACTGAATCGTTTTTCTTGGAAGATGATATAATAGACCAATTTTAATACTATGTTTAATTAAATAAGATATATAGGGAAGGGAGTTTTTGACAGTTGAAACGTAATTACGTCCATATTTATTTATTTATTTTTCATTTTAATACGCATCGCTTCTGCCACACAACTTTCGCCGCAGTGCGTCACAGGGAGGACGACTTCCTTGGCGGGGAGAGCGAGGAACAAGGAAACAACTTTATAGGGCGCAGGGCACGCAGGACACGAGGTCGACCCTCGCGCCGGGCGCAGCGGACTAATGGTGACAGGGCACGCGAGTCACGTGACAAAACGCTGGCTGACCGCGGTCGCAGCCGTTGCTGTCAGCGGAGCCCGCCACTTAGGACGTTTGTCGTCGCTTCCACTGCAGCCAACAGAAGGCTCTATTGCGAATGTCATCGCTGTTTCTTGCACCTTCGTCAGCACTCGCAGGGAAGCAGATAATACAATAAAGGAAATCATTATTTCATTATAAATCAGGATCAATTTCAAGATCCAATTATACACACACCGATGCTCAGTTGCCCCTAAAAATAAGTTTGTGAAAAAAATGCAATGTATCATTCTTTATATGCTTGCTGAGGGAAAATCATATTGTGTTCATGTATGTTTTGTTTGTAATTACGTATGCCATTTAAATCATAACAAATACTATACATTAAATGATCAATCACTTTTCATTTTGAAATTGTGTTGGAGATATTACAAAGAAGGTCCGGAGGTTTTAAGACATTAAAACAATGGAACTAAATTATCGAAATATGCAAAGTGAAAAATATGTTGCTATGAAAATTGTAAACGGCCCATTACCAAGAAAAAAATTATGAATATGTGCAGATACTAACGGCAACATTCTTTGCTCTGACGTGTTATGGTCGTTTTGCTTTCACAGTTCCGTCCTCACACCTTTTTGGTAAAGCATATTGATCCGATCTGACCCCTTCAAATGTTAGAGAAACTGTCATCTCACAAGAATGTCAAAAAAAGTGATTGAACATTGATTGTTATGAACACAAAAACAGTAGAACGAAGAGTAGAACTTGAAGTCAATCACCATTTCTTGGTGAGATTTTAGAAGAACGTAATATTGATTTTGTAATGAAATATTTTGTATAAAAGGTTTGTTTAAACAACTTTTAATGGTGTGGGACACTGCCTTGTGATGAAACGGCATATTTAATTTACTACATATTTAAAATTTCGGTGAAGTGTTTCGGTTCATTGAAAGCTTGCAGTGTTACATTTGTAATATTATGTAGGTTGCTTTGAAGATATCAAGACATTATTTAATTTTGAAATAGTTAAAAACCTTAAGGGAACACTCGCATCTTCACGTTTTGTTTTGTACGACTCCACAAAAAATTGGAAATATCATTGAAAATATTAATACAAAATGTATGTATGAAAGTATGTCGTTGTTCCACATTCTCTTTTGAACCACCGGAGGGAATGCTTTCAAACTGTGTGAGAACACTATGAGAAGACAAGAAAAAATGCAAGAGGGTTGGATATGCCAAATTGTTATCCCAAATTTGGTAAGACCACAAAATGTTTCTGGAAGCGATACAACTCCCAGTGCATAGAATCGGAATTGTTACCGGACGATGCGGGTCGGAAGTGGGCGGGATAATCGGAATTGATTGGATGGGCTGAATGTGTGGATGGTTTGGGGCGGAACGGCTACGGCGTACGGTGTTGTCAGGGCATGCATGGTAGGCAATGCTGCTTAATAAATGATTGAGATAAATAAATACCAGAGCTTCAGCGGGGAATCAGCTGGCCATAAATAAATCTCGAAGTAAAGCAACGCATTCATCTTTAAATCAAAGTATATCGTATTTACAGCCAGCAAAATGCTTTAAAATGTTGAAATTATGAGAAAATGTATTCCATTTCCTACTTCCAATTAGATATTTTTTGTCTCAGTACCAACTCCATCGGTTTCGAGTTCAAATTAAGAGGTTTGTGGACAACAAGGCAATCATAAACCTGGTGATTGATACTGAGGCATCTTTTCCCTCACCGATGTCGCTGCGCACTTCATCACCACTACCACAACCACTAAGCGCGCAGCTACTGCAGGAGGGCGTTCTCCACGAAATTGGCCGTGGTCAGCTCCCCTCCCGTCGTGTTTATGGCCGTTGCTCAGGGGTTGCTCCTCGGGCGGGCAAGCAACTCCGGAGATTTATTCCAGATTAAAAAAAAGTAAGTTTTGTGGGCAGTAAAACTTGCCTTATTTATAGAATATAAACCAGAAGGAATATTTAAAGTTTTATTAGCAATTATTAATAATGAGCATTCGAACAAGGGAGCGCAGTCATTCACGTTAAAGTGCCTTGTTCCCTTCACCCTCCGGCCTGTGGGAACCTGACTGCACTCTACCAGTGTATATCTACTCATAAAATTGTTTGGAAACTTTTGGAATAGAAGTGCAGAAGGATAAGATGGGTGTAGAGAATTCCTTAAAACATTTTTTCACTAAAACTAGAAGGATCGAACCCATTTATGGATTTGTTCCATTCCGTAATTTATCATGCTTAAAATATGAGATGATTTTGGGTAGCAAATAGCACATTGACCCAAACATTTCTAAATACAAACAATACTTCACACCGGTTCCGCATAATCTTCTTTTTCTTAACATTATTAACTTTTTGGAATAATTTGAGTTTACAAGTAATTTCTCTGAAAGCTACAAAAAGGACTAATTAGTGCATTCAGTTTTATTATCAGTGATCCACTTTAATGTCATTTTACCGCGAGTTAGATAACAAAGAAGAGCTACCCATAACCTAAACATTTCGTGCAAACTTACTTAATAAGTATGAATTAAAATATATACATTTTGTTGTTGTAAAGATAGGGGGGTTGAAGTAGGAGCGATATTGGCTTAAACGTACTCGTACATCACAAACACGTACTCAGAAAACATACATAGATGCATTAAAATTCCATGATTGCAAATTTATGGGACTTATTAGTTCTTGGCGTCGAAAGAATTCGATTTCACTAAGTGAATTATTTTAGAAAAAATATTACTACTGGGCGTATTTCATTGTGACTTTACTATAAAATATTTACAATGTCAAGAAGCCTTAGTCATAAGTAAACAAAAATTTGAGAAAAAATTTGTTACGTTTCACTCAGAATTTCTTCATAAAATATCGTAGTCTTCTTGTGAGCACATTGAAAACACAAAAAAGGAATATTATATTCAATTTTATAAAAATGCATTGACTTTCACTCTCGTAAGTTCATTAAAAAAGGAAAGATGCATCAAACTAACAAAACCATGAATCACACATTTCGTGAAAATTTACTTAAGAACTCCCCAGCAAAAGGTAGAGGTCATTCCCTGTTACAAAATAGATGGAGCAGAAGCTTAGTTACGACTTTCAGGGACATAATTCGCGCCGCGCAGCGCCCGAACGTACACCAAAATTCACTCGGAAACTAAAAATACAGAGATGCGCTCTTAAGACGGAGCGTTTTGCACTCGAGGATGAAGTTCCATATTTCACTGCCTCGGGCAACTTCCCAAGTGGAAGTTACGTGCGGTTGCTCGCAGCGCTCCAGGCTACTCTGGGAAGAAAAAGTTAACTAACCTTGTTATCGGCTCGCGTGTGGAAGTTATCTCCATAAACTCGGCTTTTCATTGCTTATAGTCGTGAAAACCTCTATTAGCGACCGGATACGACTTATGCAATGGAATAGTTGGTGCCGTACGTGCTTAGGAGTGAAGATTGTGGACAAGCTATCTGGTACAAACCGTATGAACGGCAGAGGGTGTAAAAATAAGTGCAGCGTGAGCAAAGAGGAAATAAAAAACTACTAAGGACAACAAGGCAGAATAAACATGGGTTTAAAGTGTCGAGGCGGCAAATCTTGCACGTCTTTTTTGAAGGGTCGTACTTAATATAGCGGAAAGAGAAAGCAGGTGTGCTGAGGCAATATCAAGACATATTAGCAATGTCTAAAATATAATAAATTGTTTCCCAGAGAATTCAATAACATAAACGGAATTTTCACAATCCCTTTTGGAAATGTTTTCACTATCCAAGGAAACGCATTACGTTTTAGAGACAAATGCTAACCGATTACTTTACCCTACAATATACTGACTTCATTCTCATCTCAAAATTTTAAACAGTGTAATGGACGTACAGACATACAATTATAAAGATTGCTTTCGTTTATTGATTGCCCGAGTTGCTAATCAAGTTATTAAATATTATATTCTTGCGATCAATCAAGTAATGTCTTCGTCTTCATTTACAACATGAATACCGGCTGCTAGATAATGATTTAATTTTGAAAAAAATATGGGTATAAAGCTTAGATTGGACAATTTTGCTCAGGCTAAATGGTATAGAATTTAACAATAACTTGCAAATATTATTGAAATAAACCATGCTATACTGTTTTACACATATAAACAGTCGTTACGACTACAAATATAGTGTTGAAGGAAATCTTAAACTTAATTTAATATTAAATAAAAAGAACGTGGATTCAATTGTCGGGTCACTTGGTCGCGGTTTGCTTTGAGACACTCTAACACAGACTTCGACATCGGTGACATGTTGACTTAATTATATTTCATGGGAAAAACCCTGCACTGGTAAGGTTGGCACTGCGTACCAGACCATGGCACAGAGGCACTGCGTTCCAGACCATGAATTTCATTATTTAAGACATTGTATTCACCTGCTACACATTCATACAATTAACACACGCAGTTTAACGAACGAAGAGGCGAACAGAGGGCAGGGCGCATGCGACCGTTTCTTGCGCTCGTGTCTGCGCAGGCGGGGCACGTCGCGGCGGCGCGACGCAACCGGTTAATCAAATACTGCGTAATTTATGTGTTTAAGGGCCGTTTAAGAGGCGAGCTCAGCGCGTCACCTATCTTCCTTCTCGCCGTTGGTGCCGCCGTCGCCGCCGCCAACGACGCCGCCGCTGCTGCTGCTGCTGCGGTTAAACCAATACCCCTTCCCCGAGAAAGCTGACGCCGCCGCCGTCACCAGACCCCCCAAGCAACACCTCTACTCCTCTCACTCCGTTTCATCTTCATCTGTTTCTTCGTCGTCCGTCCCTCTCGGTCGTCAGTCTCTCTCCGTCATCTCACTCTCCTCCTCGGGACTCTCTTCTCTCTTTCTCCCCGCCTTCTGCTTCCCCGCCTTATGCCTTCCCGCCTTTCCTTCACCTGTCTCTCCATTTTCGGCCCCCAATATTGGCCTAGAAATTTTGGCATATACTTTAATCTAACAGTCTGAATTATAACTGAGATAATAGGTAAATGGCCAGAGCGTAAGGTAATATCTTCACGGAAACTAAATTGAAGAAGAACATTCATAGATATATTCTTTAAAATAATAAATGTTCCAACAAGAAATTTCCAATCAAATTATCTCCCTTAAACCCTGAAACACAATTTTCATTTCATTTTCAGACTATTCTGACAAAACATGTCTAAAAAAGTTTCTCTATTAATATTTTCGTATCTAACGACACTTGGAACGAAAAATGAATTTCATTGGGTAACTTATAATGCTTTACCCATAGTAACCAGAAAGTAAGAAACATTATCTCCAAATAGGCAACATAAAAAATACTCAACTTTGAGATCTACTGGTCTTTTGAATAACTACTTTGAGTGGATAAAACTGAATATTTCTTTCTGTTTGCCAAGTACATTTATGTAGTATGATCATGAGAAAAGAATGATGATACCATATAACGGTTCCATTCTTTACTATAATCATCTGACCTTAGCGTCTACACGCATATAGGAAATAATTGGTTTGATAGCGGATACGATGATGGAGGAATGGTGGAATCAGAGACTTGAAAAACGGGAGAACCCTGACAGAAAAACCTCCGCGAATTCGCTTTGCCAACTGCAAATTCCATATGGATCGACCGGGATTTGAACCGCGATGCGCAGAGGAAAACATAAGCGGTTCGTTACACCGCGGGCCGTGCAGTTCCGCGGTCCAGATGTGATTTGTTTTGGTTTGAGAAGCTCGTCACCCCAAAACCACATGGTAAATTCACCCACCTCTTACTCGTGACTCGAACCCTCGGCCTTCGGTTGCATGTACTTGAACCCTGCGCCAGACTCCTACGACACCGAGGTCGAATAATGTAGTTTAAACATGAACTAGCTAAACTCTGTTCTCTGGCCACACTGCACAAAAGGAACAGATGAATAAAATTATTGTATATAAGTATTATAAACTCATTAAATGGAAAATTTAAACCCCCAGAAAAGTGATTTCATGATGTTCAGTACTCATTCTGAAAGACAAATGAAATGATTGGGAATTAAAAATTATGAAACAATACAATCACTATTCACAGTGAACAAAGAGTTGAAGGTGTGTTTGAGCATGTAATTAAAATTCTTTTTATTTACCACGATTTGTATAACTATGTTATGGTAACCAATGCAAACAAATTCTACTCTCTACCATAACATTAAAATATTATGAATCACCTAGTACATATTATTATTATTATTATTATTAATATCTTACATTATTCACAGTATCTACTGGTCGGTATGTCAACCACACACAGGTATGATGACCAGGTGTGTGGTTGCTTTACTGAAGGTTCAGATGGCTTCTGACAATACGGCATGTATTCAAAATTACTGTTTTTTGCATATTATATACATTCCTGGTATCCAAGTGAAGACACTCCAATGCCCGAAGTGTCATTTTCGGGATCACTCCCGTAGCTGATATTATTATAGGCACAGTCGTCACTTGACTGAAGTTCCACTGAGTTGCGACTTCATAGGCGAGATCGGTATACTTCTGGATCTTCTCTTGATATTTTCCCGATATGTTGTGGGTATTGGGTATTGATATATCGATAAGGAAAACCTGCTGTTGGTTTCTATCAATGTACGTTATATCGGGTCTATTGCCGCCGACATGTCTGTCAGTGATAATGGAACGATCCCAGTAGTGTGTGTGCTCACTACTTTCAAGCACATTCTGAGGCACATATTTATAATACGGCACGGAAGTGGCGAGTAAGCCCGTTCTCAACGCCAATAATTGGTGTACCTGCTTCGCCACTTCATCATGCCTCTTTTTGTATTCCACCTTATTATTATTATTATTATCAGAGAATATTTTTGAGGGACCCATGAGAGATGATTGCTGGGCTTTGGATTATGTACGTTGCTTATCTTTGATTTAAAAGCACTCTTCGAACAAAAAAGTACACCCTATTTTCGCTTCGCGATATAACCTCACACTCACACGTTTCCTCGCGCTCGAAGACGAATTGTAGTCTGCTTTCAATAGATCCAAAAAATATCACACAATGAAATTACAAAAAAATGACGTCAGATTAGCGTTCATTCGAATAATTTTAAGAAAATATTATAATTTAATGTTTATGCCATAAAATAACTTAATAAGATCAAGTGCTAACACATACAGGACTCTGCAGAAAAATGACGAAATTTGGTTGAGTAGCAAGCCCAACCTTCTTTCTAAGCGAAAACCCTAAGTGTTTTAAACAAAAAGGTAATGCGGCAGCGGAAAGGACGGCGCCGGGCAACGGCAGCGTGGCTGTCGGCTCCTCAACACGAGGGCGAATTTGCAAGGCATCAATATGGATGGCGCAGCGCCGACACGCTGGCCGAGCTGGGCGGCTGGCAGCCGATGCGAGCGCCACCTGCTGACGGGGTCTATGAACAATGAACATCCTTTCGCGAATACTGCCGGCGACATGCTTTTCACACCCGGTACAGTCCAGATTCCAAAGCAACTTGGCTCAGGTGAATTTTTGCAGCCTGGCGACTTGTACGACATGGCCGCGAATTAGTACAGTACAGACAGGCATGGTGTTTTATTATACGAGTGTTTTTGTGACAAGTCAAAATAAACTAATACACGTATATATTCTTCTGCAGTACTCAATGGCACTCACACTCACTACATAATATGTGAAATATGCAAATATGCTCTATATTTTAAATATTCATGATATTCCTCAATTCAAACATCTCCACTTGATTTATAACTCTCTGGGTGCACCCCGTAATAAGTTTGTATAGGTAATCCACAAAAAGAAAACACAATTTTGTGGAAAAAAAATATTCTAGCAGAAATAGCACACACTATTTTGCCACATAATAACCACCAGAGTTGAGACATTTGCCGTACCTTAAGTTCAACATTTGTACATTAGAAGTGTGTCGCCTGGAAACCAGAGTTTGGCGGCCACCTGCAATTATGCTCCACTGTGATTCGTGTAGAGCAGAACGGGACAAACATTCATTGCGATATAAAACAATTAAAATCTCTTGGGACAAAATCAGGACTACAGGGTATGTGGTCAATCACCTCCCAGAGTAACTGCTGCAAAAGATCTCTTGCGAGCCGAGAATTAGGTTTTGCTTCTCGTCCCCAACGATTTATATCTTTTCTTGTACCTCAAGAAATATCCGTTTGGTCAGCATTACGCGCATCACAGTGTCGCAGAAATACAACTGGCTGTTAAACACTGGTACCTACTCCACGTGGCAGACATCTAGAACAGAAATGTTGATCACACGGTCCTACAAATGTTTCAGTTCTGGTGGTGCTGGTCCACATGTGCTGTATCTCTGCTGTGCTGCTACAGTAAAATGTTTTCCATGAAATTGCGTTTTCTTTTTATTGACGACCTAGGATAATTTACATTCTGGAAGCGTCTCATACGTCATGAACAAATAAAACTAAGAGGTGCACAAACAACAATAATTACGTTTTCACAGCTGGTAAAAGATCCTGGAAATGAGATTCAGATCTTATGAAGTCTTGAAAATATTGGCGCGTCTTTTACTGAAAAGCAGACACCATCATAATTCTTCAAAGAACTTACAGAGTCCAGATGACGGACACAGTGCGACTAAAATGCCTAAAAACCTTCAGAAAAGAAGTATTATTTAATTCGCTTTCATAAACAATCTATCGAACCAAAACACAGTCGTCTTACCGATTCAACCACCAAAGAAGAATAAAGTGATTATTCAGAGCCGACTGTTCTTAAATCCAGCGAAGTAATCATTGATGCGCCACCTACCTCGAACCACTTGGAAAGGCTTTCGTACGTGCTTCGGAGCAAAAGATATCGTTAATTAGCCTTTTGTGTTAAAAAGAAAGATTCCTTATTAAGATAGATGTTTCCCAATTAAAGAAATAATCTTGGAGAAACTCGACCTGCGGAAACTTTCTTTCCTTTCGAATGAGCAAGTACGAGTAGGTCCCTGAAGAAAATCAATGATTGGAGAAACATCTTTTTCGTCCATGCGTAATGAATTAAATATTAATAGAATACGGGCAGCGATGAAAGAGTAGATAGATTGATTATTAAAAATGAATTGCGTTTCCTTGTGCTCGTGCAGGTAAAGTAGAACGAAGAACGATAATATTTAAATATCGCCATAGACATTCACGACATATATACTGAAAGTGAATGAATTGTATTCATGAGAAATGTTTGTGTTAATAAAATTAAATAAAACGTAATAATAATAATTATATTATCATTATTATGATTATTATCATTATTATTATTATTATTTATTGTGTATAATTTGTTTACAAAGAAAGAATTCTCTTTAATTATTTGATTTTATCACATGAGGGCATATAAAGGAAATGTATTTATTCCAATGGTAGATACTGAAGTGTTATTAACTAAGGAAGCATGTTTCATTTATCGAGTAAAAAACGTTTTGTCAAAATATGTTCCGTCATTTAATTGTAATGTTATTCAGAAAAGTAGCTGTCATGCAACTGAAACAACAATTCATTTTGTGTAATTACACGAAAAAAGTGTTACGAAACAAAATTATACTACTTGCTCAACACGCAAGCTTGTTGTCCAAAACCACCTATACCCGGTGGCAAATAACAGAACTACACCAACGTTGATCACTACAGGCAAGGTAACGATCCGTCAACGCAAAAACAAACAAACAAAAGAACAGACCGAGGGGGAGGGGGAGGAAAGCTGTCGAAAGGGCGACGCGAGCCCACCAAACGGCCGAAGCGAAACGCCGGGGCGCGTTCGCGGGTCGGCACCTGCCTTTGTAATCGCTGCAGCAAGATTGTCCGGACCGCCGCCAGGCGCGCTAGCGGCGACCACGTAGCGCCGCCGCCAACGCCGGCGCTCGCCTCCCTAATCACGCCACACACAAGGTTTTAAGTAATTAGCTCAAAATTGGCTATCGCAATTAGCAAGCCCAGGACATCAAACGGGCCGGCTACGCGCGCTTGTTTTGCGACCTAATGACACAAAGATTATTGTTGACAGCATGCAAATTGGACTAAACCGATTTTCCCGTGGATTGGTTTTTCTGATAGCGGCGCATTAATCTATTCTTGTCCCAGCGCGAGAGGCCCGTGTTGCGCACGCCAGGACCTGGCGGGTTGAATGCGCAATACTGCGTTGTTCTGGTGGAAGGCTGGTTCATGTCCTGTGGATGCGGCTCGTAATATTGTCTTAAATAAGTTACTCGAAGAGGAATATTATATATGTAAACGAGAGGGAGAGTGCCGTAATGATTCCTAAGCGTAGGGTCTTAATCCTTAACATCTCCATTTCCGGCATGTGTTCACAACGGGAGTTTCCTTTGACTACAACTGTACGAAATATGGCAGAGTGATTATGAAGAGTAAACTATAAAATATAAATTATAATGCATTGGATGACACTCAGAACGTATATGTGGACAGACGAACACCCCGCTACAATCATATGATAAAACGCCCTAGCCTTATTGTAGATTAGAAGGTTCGGTTTCTTATAGTTGACGCTGTGCCAAGATCATACGATTCCAATGATGCCAATATGTTATTGAGTGAAAATAGTCGAATATCTAAGTTGCAAAAAGTTACGAACACATCTCCAGTGAATCTGTTCGGCGGTGTTTGCTTCCGAATCCCGTCAGCTCGTCAATTCTAACAGATGACAAAACTGCCTGCCAATTAATTTATCACCTCGTATTCTGACACAGTCAATCTGTCGATTCGTCAGCCTGACCCTGTACGTCCAGCCACTCCTTTAATCTGTCAGTACATCTGTAAGCGATCCCGTGAATTATGCATTCCCGTTAGCGTCGAATCGTGTTTATCCGACAAACGTGTCGCATTTAGAAAATACCAACAACGGGTTTTAATATTTTGACATCATTTTCAAATTAGTTTTTGAATCAATCACACGCATTGATCGTATCCTAATTTACCGAGAACCTATTTAATAAAAAAAATAATTATTTTGCCTATCTCTAAGTCCCGGAGGCGACAGAGTACGGACCAACTCAATACTGGGTAGTGACTTCACCTCCCGCCCTGGATAATATTTTGTGTGTGTGTGTGTGTGTGTGTGTGTGTGTGTGTGCGTGTGTGTGTGTGTGTGTGTGTGTGTGTGCGTGTGTGTGTGTGTGAGAGAGAGTGTATGTGTATGTTGTGACGGGGAGGTTCATCCAATATACTTACCCCAGATTTGAGAAGCCCACAATTATGTCGGTTGATTGCGTAATTTTATTGTTTAAAACCGGGTGATTAGTATTTGAAGCCGGCCTTGGCAAACCTTAAATGAACCTTAGTTGCCCGTAAAAATCGCGGAAACGACTTTACGAATCCCGCTTAGAATCTTGTTTGAGCGAAGTTGTTTGCCAGTATTTGTATACGTTTTATTTTTTACTGATACGTTATTGCTTGTTTTGATACGGTGCTCGATATTCTCTGCATAACTTACCGGGATCGAGAAGATCGTGGTTACGAGAAAAATATGAAAACAATTGAATGTTGTCACATGTTTTCTTACCTAGGAAATTACAAGAGGGAATTATAAAAGAGAATTTAGGGAGGGAAATATGAAATGACAAAACGAATCAAGTTAACAACTAGTTAATTAGTAAATAAGTATACTATATGAATAATTACAATTAGGTAAAAAATTAAATGAGGTACGTGCTACAGGTGTTAACTGGTTCTAATTATCTCAGGCCAAATGCCCTCGGGGTTTTGTCACTGCTCGATATTTAGAATCCTTATAATGCCCTTGGTGCATAAATAACTATTTTAATACTACATACTTAGTTATAATACTACATGATTTTGCTTAACTTAACTAAATTACAGTACGAAAAGAATATCAAATAGAAGCGTAATATTTACATTTCTTGGTTGTTAAATGTCACAATTTCTCAACATTAATTCTATTTGCAGAATTAATGATCACTTTAACATTTTTAACGGTATACTTTCCTTTCGATCGTGATCATTTACATCAACTGATTTTTCTTTATTCCTAAAGAATATTCTGTTTTGCCACAGCGTACCCAAAAATTGGGTGGTCCACATCCTGTACAATTTTGCTCCGTTAATGCCTAGGGTCGTCAATGTCTTTGAGGAGCAGTAGAAGAAACAATGCACCACTCGTGATAGCGCACATGCTTATTCTTTCTTGTGAGTACCCCCTCGATGATTCATTGATTAGCGATTCCGGGGGCGACAACTGCTAAGGTCATTAGTCCCGTAAGTGCAGTGCATTTTCTTATCGCAGGAGATGGCAATGATTTTCCAAAGCTTAATGGCGATATCTGGCGACGACCTACACACCTGCTTGCGGGATTTTTGTCAACCACGTATCTCCCACCAGCGGGGCATCGCCCCAGCCGGGACGTGTTCTGAGCTCCCGACTAGTCTCCCGGCATGTGTGGTAGTAGTGCATGTAAGTGTATGTCAGTAAGAATGTGAATAGGAGATGGGGAAAGAGGAAAGATAAGATCACGTGTGGTCACGTGTGTCAGGGTCCTGCTCCGACATTTGCCAGATGTTGATTGGAGAAACCACAGAAAACTACTGATCAGAGCAGAAGGCCCCTAGAATTTTCTTCCAGACAGCGGTTGAATTCGACCTAGCCTTTGTAACTACAGTCGAAAATTCTGCTACCCTCGGGACTCGAACCGCAGCACCTCCCTGGTAGAGGCACTGCAGTAACATCAATTGACACCCTGCGCCACCTAGGCCGCCTTTCTAGTGATCAATCCTCCTGCAACTTGCGCTTACTCCCATCCTAAGGCGGTGTACTTATTCACTATCCATAACCATTGAAGCTCATCCCCTGTGGTTAATCCTACGTGATGTAGAAATACTCCGGGAATAATACCAGTACAGTTCGTATGTCAAGCCGAAACCCTATAGAAGAAGAACTGTTTCACTTTATTCCGAGCACTTCCACCATCGTCGTTAGAGTCACAAAAATATTACACGTAAATATATTTTAAAAAAATGAAAATCGCGAAGGTCGAGGCACGCGTCTCTCGCCTTCTCCGCAACCAACCTGTCAGTTAACAAAAGTCTCCGGAAGGGAGGAGTTTTAGCGAATGCGAAAATATTTCCACGGCGAGGCGTCGTCGTAAAGACTTTTTTCGCGTCAGAGTAAAGCCTTCCCGCTCAGATAGCGCTCTTCGCTTTCTGCGAATCGTCACGAAATGTGTCCTTTAACAGTAGTGGGTTCCACGAATTGCTCGCTATTTTCGGAGAAGTCCGTGGTTACAGGTTATTTGTGGAGCTGACGCGGACAAACAAACTTCATTGCAGGTTCACCTACCGACCTTATATTTATTACTATTTTTTTAACAGCTGCAGTCCAACAAGAGTAAAAGGATAGAATTCTCGGAAAACAATTTGATGTTGATCTGATTCTGAAAAATTGCGGTTGACGAGAGTTCTGTGAATATTACAACTGCAATGACGGTAAATTATCGTGGAATAAAGGCTGTCAATCTAACACAGGATGATAGAATAAAATGGATAATGTAACACTTTACATTCGTAGAATACTAAAACTGATGTACTGGTATAATGTTCAACAGGAGTTTGCATAAAAACAGAGCGAGAAATAAAGCACATAATATACCAGTGAAAGCCTCTACAGCGTTTTGAATTGCATAGGACAGTTCTTAGCAATGACTCACAATCGTTTTCATCATCAATAGGAGAACTTTTTAAGAAAACATTTTTGCCTTATTTGTATAATATTCCGTAAGGGACCGTAAGTAAAATCCGGATCTTTTAAAATTATTTGTTAATGAATACCAATTCAGATGTCATGGAATACATGATGGTCCACATTATGTTTTGCGACACTGACCAGGTGAATATAATACCTTAAAGTTTCTTGCTTTGGCCTCAAAATGAACTCCCAACTAACGCATATATCTGGAACAACATCAACAACAGATCCGATATGTAAATACTTTACTTAGTCTTCCGGGACACAGTAACATTTCACTCTCACCGCCAAGCAACTACCAAGAAGGTAGCATCGCTTCAGACACTCGCATATTGGCAGTCCATTGTTCTTTCTCCTCCGAAGCAATTGTGTGCCGTTCTCCTTTCGAAATCGAGTGCCGGCGCAGAGAGCAGCGATGCAAGAGTGGAGAGTCGAGAACGGGAACGAGTTTCCACTTACGTCTTCCGCGACGCGCCTCCGCTGAAATGGTAGCTCTAATAGAGCGTGACCGCCCACTTGCTAACGAGCCCCCATTGATATTCTTAGGATTTCCACTTCGCTTCTTGGAGAATCCATCTATCTGACATTTTCGCAGAGAATGATGTTTCTAGTAGTCGTTGAGTCGTCTGACTAGTTTCCGGACTTGTCAACTACTTAGGTGCCTTATGAGCAGAAAGTGTACATAGAATGTTATATCCTGAGAGGTGGCGGTGTTCCACCCAGCAATGCCCAGACAGAACAAACTCTAGACACGTGACGTGTGTTGTAGTGTAGCTAGTGTAAGTGGGTGAAAAGTATAAGACAGTAAAAGGAATGGGAAGGAAACATCACGCGCGGTCTGTCACCCGTTTGGTAGGGTACTGCTCCGGCATTCGCCTGGTGTTAATCGGAGAAACCAAGGAAAACTAACGATCAGAGCAGCCGGCCGGTAGAATTCTCTTCCAGACAGCGACAGAATTCGACCTAGCTATCTGGTTAGGGTCGAAAATCCTGCAACCGTCACGCCATGAATCCTAGGACCTCTCCGTGAGAGGCACTGCAGTAACATCAGTTGATGCCCTGATCCACCTCTCCCGTTGTGTGTGTAAGGAGACAGGAGGGAAAAACCAAGAGAGAAATACAGAGCGAAGTCGTCGGCCTGTTTGAGTAGTGCTCCGGCTTTCGCATGGTAGCTACTTAAAAATAATACCGGAAAACAGTAGCCCGTCACCAGGATTCTTCCCCAGATGTAGTGTCGAAAATATACCACTGACGGGACTCGAAAAGTACATCCTCCAGTTCAGAGTAACTGCGGAGACAAAAGTCCTTACACTGAGCCATCTCAAATGAATTATATTCCCAAGGCTGGACGAGCTATGAATCTTTATTCTTTAAAATTTATTTTTATTATGAACTTGAATAACAAAAACATTTTTTTAAACATAAATATACCACCAATATCAAATATCTTCGATTTACTAGATCATGAGTCGAGTTACATTGCGATTGGCTGAACAATTTTATCTATAAAATTTCTCGTGAACTGTCGTTCAATTTACTATTTTATTATAAATACATTTTAAGAGAATAAAAATGGAAGGGAAATACTCGTCTAAATAAAGACACATAACGTTGAGATAAGAAAAACATAATGATTTATAATTTTGAGTAAATTTTTCAGATAAAATTATTATATTGGTCCATATAATTAGTACGGACGTCGGATAATCATTCTTTACAGATTACTTTTGACGTACAACGCGACGTATGAAAAAAAATGTAGAGCTTCAGAAATCTAGAACAACGCACTTCTCACAGCGGAAGCCGCGTGTTCAAACGGTGTTTGTAGACTTTCCGGATTTCTTGGGCTCCTAACAGAGTGTAACGAGACGACAGTTAACGATCCAGCTTCATATTCTTGAAGGCCTGGCTTCGAGACCCGAGGGATCCTGTCGGACCGGGATTTCCTTAAGCGCCTTCAATTAGCGAGGCCTTTCCGGCAGTCGGCGGCTCGGTCGTCATCGCAGATGCACAGTCGTCCATCAGGCGCCTCTTTCATTAACGAGGTCGGCTTAGCGGAGGGCAATTGTTAGCGGTGACCGTCAACCAAGGCAGCGCTTTACAAGGAGATTCTCCTATTTGGAGAGAGCTAGTTCCCACTGATGGGCGTGGTTCATCAATGTCAAGATCGATGAAGAGCTGAATGAGAAATTCAAAAACCCTTGCTCTGGAATTGTAATGTCTTTACGTCTAAAATCGGGTTGTTTCTGGTATTTTGTTTCTCACATTTTTAGCAATATTTTTATTCTCATAGTTCTAAGTCAATCATTTGAATAGTCGTTTTTTCTAGTTCATAATGGGCGGGACATTGTAATAATTTACAGTCATCTCTGAATAATAATAATAATAATAATAATAATAATAATAATAATAATAAATATTGTCACAATATTTCTGACCAGTTACAAAAGAATAGATAATAATAATAATAATAATAATAATAATAATAATAATAATTATTATTATTATTATTATTATTATTATTATTATTATTATCTATTCTTCTGTAACAGGTCAGAAATATTGTGACAACAATGTGTAGAAGCCAGTCCATTGCATCTAGGTCAGAATACTGATGAATAATATTGCTTTTTTCCTTGTTGCAAATGAATTCATAAATCAATCTTGAATATCACAGTGGCTCTGAAATAGTTTACTTTAAATTTATATTATAAATATCTTTTGTTCATTTTAAAAGTGACTTTCGTTAATTTTTTAAACTTAATATTCTTTTTACTGATACGATTATTTTTGATTTATTTAAGATAAATTCTTGCTTCGCGAAATTAGCCGAATGTGTTTAAGTCATGTCTTATGTAAGAATAGTAGAAACTTTCGCACCGCAATGAATTCATTTCCAAATAATAATAATAATAATAATAATAATAATAATAATAATAATAAGCAAAAACCGAACGAAGTGATTCGCAGTCGCGAGGCCCGGGTTCGATCCCCGGGCCGGACTTTTTCGTGGTTTCCCTCAGTCATGCAGGCGCATATTAGGATGGTTCAAAACGCTCACGATCACCTTTTATCATCATCCTATCACCTCATAAATCAAGGCTTTACAACCTTTTCTTACCTAGGGATACAGACGAAAAGCTGATCTCTATAATGACACACGTAAATCTCTCCGGGTTATAATATAACTGAGCCTCAGAAGAGAACGTGTAGCGTGGTCAGAAACACCTCATGTGCAAATAATAATAATAATAATAATAATAATAATAATAATAATAATAATAATAATAAACAAAGGATAATCAGCATTCTAATACTTTGAGGAATTCTTGGCCATTCATTCTGAAATATGCTCAAACTCTGAAATATTTGAAACAATAGTCATTATTTAAGAAGTAGACAGCAAGAGGTAAGACGGAGAGGTGAAACATTAAGCTACGATTCTTACAAAAGTTTGCAATGAAGGGCAGACTTTGACCTTTGATATCTTCACACATGTAAAACTTGATGAGGAGCATCATGTCCAATCAAGCAGCACTCAAAATCTTCACCTTTTCTTTCGGCCTTCCTCACGCCAATGTGACGTCACTCATTTATGCTGTTCGTACAACTTAGAAGCGCCAATGCGTTGAGAGACTGGTCGGATCTGACGACCACCATGTAAGGCACACCACCTACTCCCTAGCTCAGTACATCATAAAAGAAAGTAAATATCTATTCAAGGAGGTAAGCCATTCAGTATTCATGTGCCGGATCTTTAATGCTCCAGTGCAAGACTTTAGAGGAGAGTGCTGAGTCTGCCTAAGGACATTCGAGTTTATGGGATTGCAGAATAGAAAGGAAGATTAGGGTTGGATATAATGATTCACTCAAGGAAAGATAGCTTGTGGAAACTGAAAACGAAGAAAGAAGATGGAGAGAGAGAGAAATAGAGAAAGAGATGGAAAGAAAGAGAGAGAATGAATGAGTATGTGTTTGTGTGAGTGAGTGAGTGAGTGAGAGAGAGAGAGAGAGAGAGAGAGAGAGAGAGAGAGAGAGCACAAAGAACCAGCGGGGCTACTGCAACACACAGTTTATCGTATCATTGATAAATATTAAGAAATATTCTAATATTGCAACTTTGGAGTCTACTAACATTTCTGAACTGATATCATCTCACAGCAATGTAATGTAAAATAAAATAAAATCATAGTATTTTATTAAATTGTGAACCAATTACTTTAAAAAATATTAATCCGAAATAACATCGTGGTTTACGTAAAATTGATCATTTTCCTCTTTCACAAGGTTTGGGTGTGAAGAAAGCCTTGGAAACGCCGGGTATAGTACTAATATTTCTATAAGAGTCAGGTTGGTTTGACACCGATCAAGAAGGAACAATTCGATGTCAAGATAGAGAAAGAGATAAAAAGAAACAAAGAGAATGAATGAGAGAGACAGAGGCAGACAGAGAGCACAAAGAACCAGCGATGCTACTACAACACATAGTTGATCGTATTATTGATAAAGATTGAGAAATGTTCTAAAATATTGCAACTTTTGAGCCCACTAACACTTCTGAACTAAAATCATTGTACCACCTAATAGTAATGTGATATAAAATAAAATAGTAGTATTTTATTAAATTGTGAACCAATTACATACATTAAAATATTAATTTTATACATCGTGGCTTACATAAAATTGATATTTTTCCTCTATCACAAGGTTTGGAAGTGGCGAAAGCCGGGGCAACGACGGGTATTGTACTAATATTTCTCTAAGAGTCAGGCTGGATTGACACCGATCAAGCAGGAACAATTCGACGTCACGATCAGAAAACAACTGATCGCCCCCCCCAGTACTCCATCGCTGAGCGATAGCAGCAGGAAGGGCCGAGCCGGGCCGGGCCGATCGCGCGGAGAGCTAGCTGGCTATGGGGCGGGCGCCTTCGTCATGAAGAGTGAAAGCAGCGGGGGCGGGGCGGGGCGGGGGTAGGACAGGGACAGGTCGGAGTGCGCGCACTCCATTCGCGGCGCTCGCGACGACCGCACGCAGATCCTCTCCTCCGCCGCCCGCCCGCTAAAAAGACAAGGCGCTGACGTCAAACGGTTCCCACAGTCCGCTGGCGCCCGCCCGCCCGCCTGGATGTACCGCGGGCCACGTACAAATGATCTTGAATATCACAGTGGCTCTGAAATAGTTTATTTTCAATTTATATTATAAATATTTTGTGTTCATTTTCAAAGTGACCTAAGTTAATTTTTGAAACTTAATATTCTTGTTACTGACACGATTGTTTTTTTATTTATTTTAGATAAATTCTCGCTTCGCCGATTGTGTTTAAGTCATGTCTTATGTAGGAATAGTAGAAACTTTCCTTCCGCTATGAATTCATTTCCAACTAATAATAATAATAATAATAATAATAATAATAATAATAATAATAATAATAA
>BOPP01000042.1:2259845-2278363 GCA_017312745.1 Gryllus bimaculatus
AGCGCGAGACTTACTGTTGTCTGCTTCTCGTCCCCAACGATTTATATCTTTCGTATACCTCCAAAAAATACCGCGTTTTGTCAGCATTACGCGTTCGCAGGGTCGCTGAATACAAGTGGCTGTTAAACACTCGGGCTTACCATATCCGTTGGCAGACATCCTTAGCGAAGAAATGTTGATCACACGTACAACAAAATATTTCAGTTCTGGTTGTGCTGGTCCACATTGTGCTGTATCTGCTTCATGGAAATTGGCGGTTTTCTTGTTGTTGACGAACCTAGGATAACTTACATTCTGCGGATAGCGTCTCATATGTCTATGAACAAAGAAATAAGCAGGTCACAAACAACGAATAATTACGTTTTCACAGCTGGTAAAAGAATCCTGGAAATGAGATTCAAGCATTCTTATTGAAGTCTTGAAAAGATCTAGGGCGTCTTTTACTGAAAGCAGACACCATCATAATCTTCAAAGAACTTACAGAGTCCAGATGACGGACACAGTGCGACACAAATGTCTAAAAACCTTCAGAAAAGAAAGAACAAAAGAAGTATTATTTATTTCGCTTTCAGAAACAAATCTATCGAACGCCCAACAAGTTGTCTTACGATCAACCACCAAAGAAGAATAACGTGATTATTCAGAGGCCGACTGCTTCTTTAAATCCAGCGAAGTAATCATTGATGCGCCACCTACCTCGAACACTGGAAACTTCGGTATACGTGCTGTTGAAGCAAAGATATCGTTAATTAGCCTTGGTGTGTTAAAAAGAAAGATTCCTTATAAGATAGATGTTTCCAATTAAAGAAATAATCTTGCGAGAAACTCGACCTGACCGAAAACTTTCTTTTCCTTTTGAAATGAGCAAGTACGAGTAGGTTTCCTGAAGAAAATCAATGGATTGGAGAAAAACATCTTTTTCGTCCATGCGTATGAATTATAATATTAATAGAATACGGGCAGCGATGAAAGAGTAGATGAGTTGATTATTAAAAATGAAATTGCGTTTCCTGTGCTCGTGCAGGTAAAGTAGAACGAAGAACGATAATATTTAAATATCGCCATGACATTCACGACATATATACTGAACGTGAAATGAAATTGTATCGTGATGAAATTTTACATAATTGTAATAAAATTAATAAAACGTAATAATTATAATTATTATTAGCATTATTATTATTATTATTCATTATTATTATTATCATTATTATATTTATTGTGGTATAATTTTGTTTACAAAGAAAGAATTCTTCTTAATTATTTTGATTTTATCACATGAGGGCATATAAAGAAATGTATTATATTCCAAATGGAATAGATACTGAAGTTTATATTAACTAAGAAGCAATGTTTCATTTATCGAGTAAAAAACGTTTTGTCAAAATATGTTCCCCGTCATTTAATTGCTAATGTATTCAGAGAAAGTAAGCGTCATGCAACTGAAACAACAATTCATTTGTGTAATTACACGAAAAAGTGTACCGAAACAAAATTATTTACTACTGCTCAAAACACGCAAGCTTGTTGCCCACAGCACAACCTATACCCGGCTGGCCAATAACAGAACTATACCAAGGTCACTAACAGGCAAGCGTACGATCCGTCAACGCAAAAACAAACAAACAAAAGAACAGGGGGAGGGGGAGGGGGGAGGAAAGCTGTCGAAAGGGGACGCGAGCCACCAAACCCCGTCCGAAGCGGAAACGCCGGGGCGCGTTCCGCGGTGTCGGCACCTGCCTTTATAATCGCTGCACAATTGTCCGGAACCGCGCCAGGCGCGCTTAGCGCGCGACCACTAGCGCCGCCGCAAACGCCGGCGCTCGGCTCCCTAATCACGCCACACACAAGGTTTAAGTAATTAGCTCAAAATTGGCTATGCGCAATTGCAAGCCCGGGACATCAAACGGTGCCCGTCTACGCGCGCTGTTTGCGACCTAATGACACAAGATTATTGTTGACAGCATGCAAAATTGCGACTAACCGATTTTCCCGTTGGATGCGTTTTTCTGATAGCCCGGTGCATAATCTATTCTTGTCACAGCGCGAGAGGCCCGTGTTGCGCACGCCAGGACCTGGCGGTGTGGAAATGCGCAATACGTGCGTTGTTCTGGTGGAAAGGGCTGGTTCCATGTCCTGTGGATGCGGCTCTAATATTGGCTTAAATAAGCTTACTCGAAGAGGAATATTATATATGTAAACGAGAGGGAGAGTGCCGTAATGATTCCTAAGGCCGGTAGGGTCTTAATTCCTTAACATCTCCATTTCCGGCATGTGTTCACAACGGAGCTTTCCTTTGACTACAACTGACCAAATATGGAGAGTGATTATGAAGAGCTAAACTATGAAGTAAAATTATAATGCACTGGATGACACTCAGAACGTATATGTGGACAGACGAGCACCCCGCTACAAGCATATGATAAAATGTTGCCGCCCTAGCCTTATTGTAGATTAAGAAGGTTCGGTTTCTTATAGTTGACGCCCTGTGCCAAGATTCATACGATTCCCAATGATGCCAATATGTTATTGAGTGAAAATAGTCGGAATCTCTAAGTGCCCAAAAAAGTTTACGGACCAACATCTCAGTGAATTCTGTTCGCGTGTGTTTGCCTTTCCGAATCCCGTCAGCTCGTCAATTTCTTAACAGCATGACAAAACTGGCCTGCCAATTAATTTGTCACCTCTATTCTGACACAGTCCAATCTGTCGATTCGTCAGCCTGACCCTGCACGCCAGCCACTTCCTTAAGTCTGTCAGTACATCTGTAAGCGATTCCGTGATTTATGCATTCCCGTTAGCGTCGGAATCGTGTTTATCCGACAAACGTGTCGCATTTAGAATAATACCAACAACGGGTTTTAATATTTTGACATCGTTTTCAAATTAGTTTTGAATCAATCACACGCCAGGTATCGTATCCTAATTTACCGAGAACCTATTTAATAAAAAAAAATAATTATTTTGCCTACTCTAAGTTCCCGGAGCGACAGGAGTACGGACCAACTCATACTGGGTAGGACTTCACCTCCCGCCCTGGATAATATTTTGTATGTGTGTGTGTGTGTGTGTGTGTGTGTGTTGTGTTGTGCGTGCGTTACCCATAGACTAACATCTGTGTGCGCGTCGTGTGTGTGTGTGTGTGTGTGTGTGTGCGCGCGCGCGCTTGTGCGCTGTGATGTGTGGTGTGTGTGTGCTGAGAGTGATGTGTATGTTTGTGACGGGGCAGGTTCATCCAATAATTACTTACCCCAGATTTGAGAACCCACAATTATTCGGTTTATTGCGTAATTTTATTGTTTCAAAACCGGTTGATTAGTATTTGAAAGTCCGCCTTGGCAAACTTAAAGAACCTTAGTGCCCCATAAAAAAATCGCCGGGAAAACGAACTTTACGAATCCCACTTAGAATCTGTTTGAGCAAATTTGTTTGCCAGTATTGTATACGTTTTATTTTTTACTGATACGTTATGGCGTTGACACGGTGCTCGATATTCTTCTGCATAAACTTACCTGAATCAGAGGATCCTGGTTATGATGGAAATATGAAAATTATTGAATGTTGTCACATGTTTTCTTACCGAGATAATACCCAAGAGGGAATATAAAGAGAATTAAGGGAGGTAAATATTGAAATGAAAAAACGAATCAAGGTAAACAACTAGTTAATTAGTAAATAGTATATGAATATTTACAATTAGGGAAAAAATAAATGATGAACGTGCCACGGGCGTTAACTGGTTCTTAATTAATCTCGGGCCAAAGGCCCTCGGGTTTTGTCGCTGCTCGATATTTAAGAATCCTTATATGCCCTTTTTCATAAATAACTATTTAATATTACATACTTAGCTTATAATCACTACATGATTGTGCCTGAACTTAAATAAATTAACAGCCCGAAAGAAATATCAAATAGAAGGGTGTAATATTTACATTTCCTTGGATGTTTAAATCTCACAATTTCTCACACTTAATCTATTTGCAGAAAGTATGACCCCTTTTAACATTTTTAACGGTTACTTTCCTTTCGATCGTGATCATTTACATCAACTGATTTTCTTTTTTCCTAAAGAATATTCTGTTTTTGCCACAGCGTACCCAAAAATTGAGTGGTCCACATCCTGCTACAATTTTGCTTCCGTTAATGCCTTAGGCGTCGTCAATGTCTTGAGGAGCAGTAGAGAAACAATGCACCACTCGAGTGATAGCGCCACATGCTTATTCCTTTTGTGAGTACCCCCTCATAGATTCATTGATTAGCGATTTCGGCGGCCGACAACTGCTACGCGGCATTAGTCCCGTAAGTGCAGTGCATTTTCTAAGTCGCAGGAGTGGCGATAGTTCCGCCGTCTTACATGGGCGATATTCTGCGTCGACCTATACATTCTTGCATGCGGATTATGGTCCACCACGTATCTCCCACCAGCGGGGCACCGCCCCCAGCCGGGACACCGTTCTAGCTCCCGACAGTTGGTAGAGTAGTGCATGTAAGAGTGTGTAAGTAAGAATATGGATAGGATATGGAGGAAAGAAGAAAGATAAGATCACGTTGTGGTCGCGTGGGTCGTTTTCACGGTTCACTGCTCCATCATTTGCCAGATGTTTGGATTGGAGAAACCACAGAAAACTTACTGATCAGAGCAGAAGGCCCCTAGAATTTTCTTCAGACAGCGCGTGTTGAATTCGACCTAGCCTTTGCTAAACTACAGTTCGAAAATCTGCTACCCTCCCGGGGACTCGAACCCCAGCACCTCCCTGGTAGGAGGCACTGCAGTAACATCAATGACACCCTGCGCCACCTAGCGCCTTTCTAGTGATCAATCCATCCTGCAACCCGTGCTTACTCCCATCCTAAGCGCGTGTTACTTATTCACTATTCCATAAACCATTGAAGCTCATCCCCTTGTGTTAAATCCTACGTGATGTAGAAAATACTCCGCGGAATAATACCAGTACAGTACGTATGTCAACCGAAACCCTATTAGAAGAAGAAACTGTTTCATTTATTCGAGCACTTTCCACCATCCGTCGTTAGAGTCACAAAAATATTACACGTAAATATATTTTAAAAAAAAAAATGAAAGTCGCGAAAGGTCGAGGCACGCGTCTCTTCGCCTTCTCCGCAACCCACCTGTCCCAGTTAACAAAAGTCTCGGAATGGAGGGAGTTTTAGCGAATGCGAAAATATTTCCCACGGCGATGGCGTCGTCGTTAAAGACTTGTTTCGCGTCAGAGAAAGCCTTCCCGCTCAGACTCAGCGCTCTTCGCCTTTCTGCGAATCGTCACGAAATTGTGGAAAAAGCTCGTTTGCCCTTGAATGTGCTCTTTAACAGTAGGTGGGTTCACGAATTGCTCGCTATTTTCGGAGAACGTCCGTCGTTACAGGTATTTTGAGGCTGACTGGCGGACAAACAAACTTCCATTGCAGGTTCACCTACCGACCTTATATTTGATTTACTATTTTTTTAACAGCTGCAGTCCAACAAGAAGTAAAACAAACGTCATTGCAGGTCACCTACGACCTGAGTATTTATTACTATTTTTTTAACAGCTGCAGTCCAACAGAGTAAAGGATAGAATTCTCGGAAAAACAATTGATGTTGATCTGATTCTGAAAAATTGCCCGCGTTGACGAGAGTTCTGTGAATATTACAACTTGCAATGACGGTAAATTATCCGTGGAAATAAAGGCCTGTCAAATCTAACACAGGATGATAGAATAAAATGGATAATGCTAACACTTTACATTCGTAGAATACTAAAAACTGAATGTACTGGTTTATAATGTTCGAACAGGGAGTTTGCATAAAAACAGAGCGACAAATAAAGCACATAATATACAGTTGAAAGCCTCTACAGCGTTTTGAATTGCATAGGGACAGTGCTTAAGCAATGACTCACAATCGTTTTCATCCATCAATAGGGTGAACTTTTTAAGAAAACATTTTTGCCTTATTTGTATAATATTCCGTTCCGTAAGGGACGTAAGTAAAATCCCGGATCTTTATAAAATTATTTGTTAATGAAGACCAATTTCAAGATGTCATGGAATACATGATGGTCCACATTATGTTTTGCGACACTGCACCAGGTGAATATCAATACCTTAAAGTTTCTTGCTTTGGCCTCAAAATAACTCCCCAAACTAACGCATATATCTGGAACAACATTCAACAAACAGATCGATAGTAAATTACTTACTAGTCTTCCGACACAGTAACATTTCACTCTCACCCGCAAGCAAAACTACCAAGAAGGTAGCATCGCTTCATACACTCGCATATTGCAGTCCATTGTCTTTCCTCTCCGAAGCAATTGGTGTGCGTTCTCCTTTCGAAATCGAGTTGCCGGCGCAGACGAGCAGCGATTGCAAGAGTGGAGAGTCGAGAACGGGAAACGAGTTTCACTTAAGCGTCTTCCGCGACCGCGCCTCTCCGCTAAATGTAGCTCTAAGTAAGAGCGTGACCGCCACTTGCCTAACGACCCCCATTGATATTTCTTAGGATTTCCACTCGTTCTTGAGAATCCATTCTATCTGACATTTTTCGCGCAGAGAAATGCTTTCTAGTAGTCGTTGAGTCGTCTGACTAGTTTTCCGGACTTGTTCAACTACGCTAGGTAGCCTTATTGAGCAGGAAAGTGTACATTAGAATGTTATATATCCTGAGAGGTGGCGGTGTTCCACCCCCAATGCCCAGAGAACCAAACTCTAGGGACCACGTGACGTGTTGTAGTGTAGCTAGTGTAAGTGGCGTTGAAAAGTGTAGACAGAAAAAAGGAATGGGAAGGGAAAAACATCCGCGCGGTCTGTCACCCGTTGTAGACAGGGTACTGCTCCGGAATTCGCCTTTGGATTCATTCAAGAAACCAAGGAAAACTAACGATCAGAGCAAGCCGGCTGGTAGAATTCTCCTCCAGACATGCGAGCAGAACTCGACCAGCTATCTTGTTAGGTTTCGAAAATCTGCAACCTCACGCCCTGAAATCCTAGGACCTCTCCGTGAGAGGCACTGCAGTAACATCAGTTGATGCCCTGAGCCACCTCTCCCGTTGGTGTGTGTAAGGAGCAGAGAGGAAAAACTCAGAGAGAAATACAGAGCGAAGTCGTTGCCTGTTTGAGTTAGTGCTCCTGCGTTTCGCGTAGTAGTGACTTAAAGATAATACCGGAAAACAGTAGCCCGTCACCAGGCATCTTCCCCCAGATTTAGTGTCGAAATACCACTGACGGGACTCGAAAAGTTACATCTCCCCAGTTCAGAGTAGCTGCGGAGACAAAAGCTCCTTACACTGAGCCATCTCCAAATGAATTTATCCCCAAGGCTGCGGACGAGTAGGAATCTTTATTCTTTAAATTTTTTTTATTATGAACTGAATAACACAAACCACATTTTTTAAACATAAAAACTATACCACCAAATATCAAATATCTTCATTTACGTTAGATCATGAGTCGAGTTACATTGCGATTTTACGAACAATTTTATCTATTTAAATTTCTCGTTGAACTGTCGTTTCAATTTACTATTTTATTATAATACATTTTTAAGAGAATAGAAATGGTAAGAATACTCGTCTAAATAAAGACAACCACAACTTTAAGATAAGAAAAAACAAATGATTTATAATGTTTTGACGTAAATTGTTTCAGCATAAAATTGATTATATGGAATCCATATAAATTAGTACGGACGTCCGAATCATTCTTACAGATTACTGTTGGACGTACAACGCGACGTATGAAAAAAAAATTAGAGCTTTCAGAAATCGTAGAACAAGACGCACTTCTCACAGCGGAAGCCGTCTGTGTTCAAACCTGTTGTTTGTAGACTTTCCGGATTCTTGGGCTCCCTAACAGAGAGAGCGTAACGAGACGTGGTTAACGATCCAGCTTCATTATTCTTAAGGAAGGCCTTGGGCTTCGAGGACCGAAGGGCAATCCGATCGGACCGGGATGTTCCTTAAGCCAGCCTTCAAATTGTGAGCGAGAGTCTTTCGCAAAGTCGGCGGCTCAGCGGTCGTTCATCGCAGATGTACCCAGTCGTCCATCAGGCGCCTCTTTCATTTAACGAGGTCGGCTTAACGAAGAGGGCAATTTTGTTTAGACAGCGTGACCGTCAAACCAAAGCAGCTTACGCTTTACAAGGAGATTCTCCTATTTGGAGAGAGCAATAGTATCCCACTGATGGGCGATAAGGTTCATCAATGTTCAAGGATTGCGATGACTAGTGCTGAATGAGAATTCCAAAAAACCCTTGCCTGAATTGTAATGTCGTTACGTCTAAAATCGGGCTTGTTCTGGTATTTTGTGTCTCACATTTTTAGCCAATATTTTTATTCTCATAGTTCTAAGTCAATCATTTGTAATAGTAGTTTTTTCTAGTTCATAATGGGCGGTACATTGTAATAATTTACAGTCAATTCTGAATAATAATAATAATAAAATATGGGCACAATATTTCTGAACCTGTTACAAAAGAAATGGAAATGGAATAATTATTATTATTATAATAATTATTATTATAATAGATAATAATATTAAATTACTTAGAATATATAATAATAATTATTATTATTATCTATTCTTCTGTAACAGGTCAGAGAATATTGTGACAACATTGTGTAGATGCCAGTCCATTGCATCTGCCAGAATACTGATGAATAATTATTGCTTTTTCCTTGTGCAAATGAAATTCCAAAATCAATTCTTGAATATCACAAGTGTTCTGAAATAGTTTACTTGTAAATGTTATATTATAAAATATCTTTTGTTCATTTTAAAGTGACTTTCGTTAATTTTTAAAAACTTAATATTCTTAACTGATATGATTATTTTTTGAATTTATTTCAAGATAAATTCTTGGCTTTCGCGAAATTTAGCGGATTGTGATCTAAGTCAATGTCTTATGTAAGATTGTGTAGAAAACTTTTCGTACCGCAATGAATTCATTCCAAATAATAATAATAATAATATAATAATAATAATAATAATAATAATAATAATAATAATAATAATAAATAATTAATAATAATAATAATAATCAAAAACCGAACGAAGTGATCCCAGTCGGAGGCCCGAGTTCGAATCCCGGCTTTTCCGGACTTTTTCACGTGGTTTCCCATGAGTCATACAGGCGAATAATTAGGATGGTTCATAAACGGCTCACGAACCACCTTTCATCGCATCCTATCACCTCTAATTCAAGACTTTGACCAACCTTGTCTTACGTAGGGATACAGACGAAAAGCTGAATCTCTTATATGAACACGTACATCTCTTAAATATAATATAATTGAAGCCCTCAGAAGAGCAACTGTAGCGTGTCATTACAACACCTAGTGCAAATAATAATAATAAGATAATAATATAATAATAATAATAATAATAAACAAAGGATAATCAGCCATTCTGAATTACTTCAAGGAATTCTTGGCCATTCATTCGAAATATACTCAAACTCTGAAATATTTAAAAACAGTCATATTTAATACGTAGGAGCAAGACGTAAGACGGTGGTGAAACAATTACGTTGCGCATCTAATGCAAAAAGTTTGCAAATGAAAGGGCAGACTTATGACCTTGATATCTCACACATGTAAAACTTGATGAGGAGCAATCAAAGTCCAATCAAGCACACTCAAAATCTTCACCCTTTCTTTCCCGCCTTCCTCACGCCAATGTGGACGTCACTCATTTATGCTGTTCGTACAACTTAGAAGCGCCAATGCGTTTGATGAGACTGGTCGGATCTAGCGACCACCATGCTAAGCAACACACCTACTCCCTAGCTCAGTACATCATAAAGAAAAGTAGAATATCTATTCAAAGGAGGTAAAGCCATTCAGTTATTCAGTGTGACCGGGATCATTTAATGCTTCCAGTGCAAGACTTAGAGGAGAAATGCTGAGTCTGACCTAAGGACATCGAGTTTATGGGATTGCAAATGGAAAAGAAGCATAGGCGTTGGATTATAATGATTCACTTCAAAGAAAGATAGCGGTGTGGAAATTGGAAAACGAAGAAAGAAGATGAGAGAGAGAGAGAAAATAGAGAAAGAGATGAAAAGAAAAGAGAGAATGATATGAGTATGTGTTTGTCGTGAGTGAGTAGTGAGTGAGAGACAAGAGTAAGAGAAGAGACAGAAAGAAAGAGAGCAGACAGAGAGCACAAAAAACAGCGGGCTACCTGCAAACACCCACAGTTTATCGTATCATGAATAAAGATTAAGAAATATTCTAATAATTTAACTTTGGAGTCTACTAACATTTCTGAAACTGATATTCATTCTCATAGCAATGTAATGTTAAAAAATAAAATAAGAATCATAGGTATTTTATTAAATTGTGAACCAATTACTTTTAAAAAATATTAATTCCCAAATAAACAGCGTGCGTTTTTACGTAAAATTGATCAAGTTTTCACTCTTTCAAAGGTTTGGTGCGAAAAAGCCCAAATTGGAAACGACTGTGAGTATAGCACTTGATATTTCTATAAGAGTCAGGATTGGTTTGACACGATCAAGCAAGAAACAAATTCGAGTAAAGATAGAGAAAGCCATAGAAAAGAAACAAAGAGAATGAATGAGAGAGACCAGAGAGCACAAAGAACTAGCGATGCTACTACAACACATAGTTGATCGTATTATTGATTAAAAGATTGAGAAATGTTCTAAAATATTTGCAACTTTTGAGCCACTAACACTTCTGAACTAAGATCATTTATCACGCCTAATTAGTAATGTGCTATAAAATAAAAATAAAATAGGCTAGATAATTTTATAAAATTGCTGAACCAATTAGCATACATTGAAAATATTTATTTTTAATACATCGTGCCCTACATAAAATTGATATTTTCCTCTATCACAAGGTTTGGAAGTGACGCAAAGCCGGGGCAAACGTACGGGTATTGCTACTAATATTTCTATAAGGTCAGGCTGGATTGACACCGATTCAAGCTAGATACAATTCGACGTCACGATGCAGAAAACAACTGATCCCCCCCCCCCCGAGCCTACTCCATCGCTGGCGATAGCAGCAGGAAGGGCCGAGCCGGCCGCGGCCGATCGCGCGGACAGTCTGCTATGGCGGGGGCGCCTTCGTCATGAAGAGTGAAAGCAGCGGGCGGCGACGGCGCGGGGCGGCGGCGGTAGGACAGGGACAGGCTCGGCGTCGCGCGCACTCCATTCGCGGCGTCGCGACGACCGCATCGCAGATCCTCCTCCTCCGCCCGGCCCGCCCACTCCGCTAAAGAGACAAAGGCTGGCTGACGTCAAACGAGTTCCCACAGGTCCGCTGGCGCGCCGCCCCCCGCCTTTGATGACGCCGGGCCACGTACAAATGCATCTTGAATATCACAGGGGCTCTGAAATAATTTATTTTCAAATTTTATATTATAAATATTTTTTAGTGTCATTTTCAAAAGTGACCTAAGTTAATTTTTGAAACTTAATACTCTGTTACTGATACGATTGTTTTTTTATTTATTTAGAATAAATTTCTCGCTTCGGCGAAATTACCGAATCTCTCTTAAGTCCCAGGCCCTTTGTAGGAATAGTAGAAACTTCCTTCCGCTATGAACTCATTTCCAACTAATAATAATAATAATAAAAGAAGAAGAAGAAGAAGAAGAAGAAGGAAAAGAAGCAGAAGAAGCAAGCAGAAGAAGGCAAAGAAGCAGAAAAGCAAGGAACCGAAGAAAATGATTCAGTGCTTAGATCGCTCACTTCGCAGTCGGGAGCCCCGGGTCGATCCCCGGCCAGGTCATTTGAATGGGCTTTTTCGTGTTTCCTCAGTCATACAGGCGAATATTAGGATGGTTCAAAAAGCTACCGATCACCTTTTATCATCATCTACCACCTCATAATTCAAGGCTCGCAGATGAGCCACGTAAAAATGTTCAAACACGCGGCGAACAAAAAAAGAAACCCCCACAGCCATAGGAAGCAAGTCGATGATTGTCGCTGATTGTCGTTGAAATGTTCTCATTACTTTTTCTGCCCCAAAACCATTTTAAAAATCTGAACCCCCATTGCTGAATCTCAAATATTTGGATCCCTCTCATTTAAATGTGAATACCTCCATTGTTCCCACACGTAAACCTTTAATAACAAACGATGCTATTGTTTTTATGCCAAATTGTCTGAAAACCCCCTCCCAATGACCAAAAATTGTATTTATAGTCCTTTTAGAACATGCACTGCCAAAAAAATAAACCAGATGTACGCTATAGTAGGAAAGTAAACCACAATTTCACCAAAATCGAGCATATTTATTAATATTTACGAATAGCGAAGGGTTGTTGTGGCTCGTTTTGTTAGTGTCCAGCGCTTCATATATTTTCACGTCAAAAACTTTGCTGCCGTTATGACGAAGCTTGCGCAAGTCGCGACGAGATCCATAAGCGTTTGCTGGCCTAACCGTGATGTGTTTTGTCCATCGCGATCCGTTAGATTTATTGATTTCATTTGTCGTCATTATATATATAGAATTATCGTAGAGAATATGGACCCCATGGATCAATTTCCCGGTTCCTCCGGAAGAAACGTGTTCATATGCGAGGGTTACATTTCGTAAACTCTCAACCAATGGAGATTTTTATTAATGGCCCTGGCAGGTCGTATCGGACACCCTAAACGATAAAATATGATTGTCTACACCAACTAGTTCTTTGTGTGCTAAGGAAACGAGGAAACGAAACGGATCGTCAACTGACTACCTTTCAGTCCAGTCCCCCACCCCAACACCCCCCCACCCCCTTCCCTCCATCCCATCACCTGTGCCTTTACCTCCGCATGTCGGCATGTACCATCGCGTCAAGGATTCTGATGACTAGAGACCGCGAAAATAGCTAGGATGAAAACATCAAAATACGAACATAAATGTTTATTAAAAAACACTAAAGAATGTATAATAACATCGAAAATCGGATACAATATGTAATATTAACTGCACTAATTTTAAAAATAATAAAAACGTTTTAAAAGTATCTGCGAAGCCAACAAGTGATAAACACTTCACCACACAACTTCCTTTTCAGTAGTAAAAAGTTCATCCCTTGTTATCCAGGAGCGTAGTTTTCCAGCCTGACTAGACGCAAAGAAGATCTTTATAAAATGGTGATATCTGCGACCAGAAAGCAAAGTTGCGGGGAAATTACGGTAAAGCGTCATGAAACTTATTTCACCATCTTTAGTTGAAAATGACCCCAGTCGCTGCGCGCACATCCTCCACTGAAAATAACTAAAGCAGGCCCATCGACTATCAGAATATTTCACCGCGTGTCTTCACGTTAGGGTACCTGGGTACACAGCAGGCAGCAATAACGTAGGAGAAATTGCTAAAAAATACTTATTTCATAAAAAATATCTAATTAAATTGAAGACAATACTTTGAGCGAAAAAGTATTTTGTGAAAATTGCCAAAATATGTTACAATATGTAATATAGAAACTAAATTTTGTAAAAATAGTAAACGAAAAAAATAGTATTTAGACGGACACAGTACTTGCTCGGTTCTGTATGACCCGGGAAGTTATTTTCCATTCAGGATGGATTACAAAAAGGAATTGTCTAGAATTGACATATTTATGAGGTCGATATGTATTGCATACTAATAAAGACTGAGCATGTTAAATTCAACTTAAATTACTCAATTTAAGTAATTTTAATTAATTTGTAATAATATCTGCGAAATAAATAGCGAGAAAATTCCCAAATATGTTTCACTACAAAAACAACATTAAAATATAAATTACAATTTCCTTATTTTATAAGGCAAAATTTATAATTATCCCATATGACCAGAAAATCCTGAAGCCAATCTGTTTATTAAGATAGCAAAGATATTTTTAACACCCGGAAGCAATTTAAAACTTTCCTACTTTCACTCTACGAAAAAAAATCAAGTTCTTATTTAATTGAGCGTACAAGTCAAAAATATTTTCTTTACGGAAAGAACTATGACCTATTGAACACTGATTTTCCTTTTAGAAACAAACGAACAACATATATGCACAAGCATTAAAACGGAAGCCAATCTATATTGGCAAATAAAGTTCATATGAACTTTATTATCTTACGCAATTTTGCAGGCTCAGTTGAATGAGTAGAGGGGCTTCCATAACTGAAAGGTTAACATAACATGAAGATATGAGCATATTATAAAGTAAATTATGCAAAATAACAAAAATTGCAATGCGGCCCTCGACACATGCCACCCTCAGGCACTCTCTTCTCACAGTGAGGTGTTCAGCACTGATCCCACGCGAAACCCCCTCCGCGACATACTGCTAATCCTTCCCTTAAAACGATCTGTCGCAAGGAATGCAGATGCATCCACACGGCCAAAAAGTATGACGAAAAGGAAAAAGGAGGTTGCGAAAGTCGTAAAAGATAAGTCATTCTTCTTTTGAAGTGTGTCGTAATTGGAATACTCATTTTCGGATCGTTTTACCCCTGCCGAAGTTGATTAGATGAAACGGACTCTACATTAATTTTTGGGAGTTTGAATGAATTCTGTCGAAATGGATTAGCGTAATCCCGAAATAAATCATTCGAACTAACCTAAAATAAAACGTAAATCTTAAGTGACAACCAATATCTGCTGCAGACGTTTTTAATTATGAAACCGTGATCCTCCTCTTCCTTCGTTCTTGGAAACTGAATGACACATCAAATTTCTGGGGAGATAACACTGTAAATAACGCAGGAAAAACGACTACAATTCCTTTATATTTTCCGAGAAATTTAATTGTAGAATCCTTCGACTTTAAGTTTTTGGCGTTAAATACACCCAAGCGTTGCGACATTCTTCCACTTGGACAATACATTAAGAAATATTTGCTCCAAGAAAGCAAGATCAAACCAAATGGGGACTAACTGTGCTGTATTTTACGTGTATATCGCCAAAGAATTTGAACCGATTTACTTTCTCTATTCGAATGAAATATTTTTTCGAAATCAAACTCTTCACAAGAAAAACCAGTATCCCAATTCTTTACGATTGTGTGAAAATTTGCTGATTGTAATAAACGTCTAAGAATCACAATACGATTATCTCTACTATCTTCAGATTTCAGGGCAAAGATAATCAGTAGACATGTTACAAATCTTCAAACACGGCGAGCGTGTGCCAACATATTTCACTCCTAGGGCACCGCTCTTTTCACATGCCACTCAATTCGGTTTGCGATGCGTAGGGCGAGGGGCATCAGGCATCAAGCAGGCTGCGTCCGTCCCTGCCGACCTCGTCCGTTCCCCAACGGTTTGGGCCAACGATCCGTCCAAAGGAATCCAGACCCGCCGCCGGCCGGTTTTAGTGAGCAATGGTGGGTGGCTACAGTGGTCCATGTAGGTCAAAACACATTGCAATCTTATAAGTTCGTCCTCATAACAAAGAAGTGGAGCTTAAATTTTGAATATATTAACATAGTTGAAAATCTTTATAGACATTAGCGGAAAATTTTTATAGAATTTTCTAAATCAAAACTCTTTGAGGCATAATTTTTGTGTTATTGTTGGGTACATTTAAGACCCATGCAAGGTGGAGATAAACTTTGTAAGTTCTCCCTATCCTCTAAGGAATATGAACAAAAAACACACAAAAAACACTCGCAAAATAAAAGCAACTACAAATCCAAAAGCAGTTCGAGACTCGATGGTGTTCAGATTGACACAAATGAGCCCAAGTATGTTTCTTCATAGTATCCTGAGGTAGCTATCTTAAAAGAAAGTTCCAAAGTACTCGCTACATTAGGGCAGAGTTATAATGCAGTCTCAAAAATTCATTTGTATTATACTTATTATAAGTTAGATGGAATAAACAAACTCGATGGCTAAAAATGATAGGATAACATCTTCCGTTGCAAGTAAAACTTTACGAAAACGCCAAGTCATTCTGGTATTAAAATTATATGGCAACAAGTGTTTTCAAGATTTCATGGCCCACATGTAACAATATAATCTAGTATGTAGTGATATAATATGATTAATTAAAACATATGGGCTAAATTGCTTACAAAAAACATTCCATGTAACTCATATTAAACTTCTACACAACAATCAGCCGCCACAATTCTCATGTATGATCTACACGTATGCCAATTACGAAACAAGTTATTATACGTGACTATTTAAACAAACTGGATACAAACATTGCATCGGTATTATCGATGCCATGATAATTAATAATAACAAATAATTTTGCAGAAGTGCAAAAACTCTGCCCTAAATGTACGAGTACTTGACACTTCTTTTTAGATAAGACTACCCAGGATACATAGAGAAAACGATACTTGGCTACATTTGTGCCCCACCTCTGAACAGAGCCTCGTACTGATTGGATTCTTGTATATTACTTAATTACAGAAAACTCGATTGGTTATCAAAACTCCAACCCTCCAATCTCTCGATAATTACTAAGACAATAATAATAATCAATAATAATAATAATAATAATAATAATAAAATAGATAATGTCTTTATTAATGGCGAGGCCATCAGCATACAGTCTCAGGCCATAGGGCCTGCTCTTCCGCCTAACCACTGAATTTACATACATTTAGAGTAGTAACATTTCAGGAGGGGAGGACAAGCTGTACATTTACGTCTAGGGACCATCCCGGCATACGCCTTAAGCGATTGAGTAAACCCAGAAAAACTTCAATCAGGATGGCGGCTTAGGGCCGAACTTTACGTATCGTATTACGTATCAAGTATTACGATCCTTGTTTCCGAAATAACTACTAATTATTTACACTTGACGCTTTTCGACCGTGCACGCGCAATTTTACGAATTCTGGGCCAGTGTGCGGCGGAGGACTGGTGACGTCCAACGAAGCATAAACGCGCTTTGCGCCGCCAGTGAATAATGCATTATCCTTTCCTCGCGCGCAAGCCAAAACGAACGCCCGGGACCTCACGTTGCGGGCATAACGATCACGATGCTGTTACGTAAAGAGTTGTGACTGCGAGGCAGCGCTGTTGACGACTCGATGGCAGGAATAGGTTAGCAGATAAGCGACTTCGGGACGTGACCGAGATGGCAAAATCTGGACAACAAAAATGAGCCTGAATCTGTTTTCCTAAACAACGATTTCTATGCGGACTGTGTATCTAAGAAATCTGAATGAAATTGCTTACCAACAGGGCCCAGAAAACATTTGAATATAGAGTACTTTGCACTTATGGAAAAGTGGGAGGAATTGTTTTCTCTTTCCCCAAATTGTAGTAAATTTGACTTAAGTTAGTAGAATATCTCATTATAGGTTGATTATTGTCACACGAGGGCGATCGAGGTTTTAGTTATGTCATATAGTACGTTTTTCGAAATATCTTTTTAGTTCCAAAATTACTTTACTATTTTAGGCAAGATGATAATGTGAAAGAAATTATTTACAGGCGTGGTCGCTTAAGTAATTTTTTGATGAGTGCTTAGAGTACAAAAATATTGCGTTAAAATTAATTCGCATATAAGACATTGTCCAGCCGACCAGACAATGGCCAACTGACTTTATTTCTTCCAACAGCCAATACAACACATCATGTTACGTTCAATAGCTGCATACATTATTGGATAAATTAGAGAGACACGGAACAACTGAAATGAACTGAAAACAAATTATTCGTTTCACATTCCAAAAACCGGATGTTGTAGAAACACATTACGACTTAATTTTGTACATGTTTTGCTGCGAAAAAAAATTAAGACATTACAGCCGATTTATTTCCTACGGACCACAATAACAGAAGTGCAAGAGATTTAAAAATTTCCCAACTTGCCGCGTTTATCTCCTTCATCGGCGATTGCTTTAAACTACCGTATCGCTCACTTTTAACGAATGCCGGACGGGAGGCGATAATGAGAGCGCCGACTGGAGGCCGATCGGTGGGCGGAAACGGCCGGTGGACGGGAGGTGGGCGACGAATATTGCGCGAAGGCATCGACGAAGGTGCGGTGGGCAAAACGAGCGAGCTGACCGAACGTCAGGTGGGCGTGATGGCATAGCGCAAGAAGGCAGAATGAGCGGCGCGGCTAGAAAAAAAACAGGTTGGGAGGTGGGGAAAGAATGATGAAGGGCTGGAAGAACCGCGAGAGATGCAAGTAATTGGCACCATTATTTTTGGCAGGACAGAGAACGCGGTACAATGTTGAGATTTGCGTTGAAGGGGCAAGACAAACGAAGGAGATTGGCGGAATGGGGTGAGAACTGATTGTAGAGTGACGGATGGAAAGGTGTGGACAGGGCGGGAGAGGGATGAAGCAACAGGTGGTCTGAGGACATTGGACCTGGACAGGGAGACGGATTTCAAAGGATCGGAGTCGGGGACAAAGGTGATAAGAGGAAACGGAAGTCAGGGGAACGGAAGAACGGAAAGGAAGGACGAGGGGCGTGTAGAAGCAGGAAAGAAAGCGAGATGAGGGAAGGAGGTCCAGTGTCGAGAAAAGGATCGGAGGACAAGTGTTGGGGAACGAGAGACGGAGATTGAGAGACGATCTGACGACGAGAATCAAGTTAAGATA
>BOPP01000042.1:2278785-2298656 GCA_017312745.1 Gryllus bimaculatus
GGGCGCGACAGGTGAGTGGCTGGAGAAAGCGAGGCAGCGGAACGCTGTTTGCACGGCGCAGAACAAGAAGAATCGGACCCACCGCGTCTTTCTCTTCTAATATGGATGAACCGCCGCGTGTGGAGGTCGCTCATAGGAGCTCATTAGAACCCCGATGATGCTTGTCCATAGGTTAAGACCTTCCCCCAGGGTTTCAAGACAGAAAGAGCAAAAGTAATGGAAGTACAAACACATTTCTTGTCTACTGCATATTTCTATTTTATACAATTTTCATTTCCTTTTATTCCGTGCCCAGCACGCACAATTCTGAATATCAAATCGAAAATACAAAAATTATTTGGGATACATTACGGAACTATATTGCTGGAATATCAACAATTAATTAGTCAACAACCAACAAACTATTTGTGTATTAAATATAGTACTTCAAGACTATGTCACAAAACATTTTTATACATCTATAAAAATGTTATGGAACTACATTAGACCCTAATTTTTCAAGTCATGTTTTACAAATAATGTATCTGTCATGACCAACGAGAAAAATAACATGAAAAAATCATTAAAATATCTGTGAGTTAACATATTTAAATTGTTGTGTAAACGTACTACTATAATTCTGTGATAAGTATTATTAGATATACTAAGAAGGCACAAAACATTTCTTTACTATTACTTCCGCTTCGACAAGTACAGCAATACTATTCCACTCCGCTACTCCTATTTTTCTGACTCCAGCGTGACCGTTAACCATAGCGCTTCTCTACTCAACAAGAACCGGAGCAGCGAAGGTTAACGAGCGGCTGGCGGAGGTAAAGGGGAGGGAGAGAACATACTAAGGGGAGAGGCAAGCGGTATTTCAAGATTGCAACTGCGAACCTACAAAAGTAAAAATATAACGGAAAAATAGTTTTTTTTTCCCACGACGCATTAAAGTAAATAAAGCACACTCTTTTATACTTGTGCAAATAATCCCGAGGTGGAATGAAGTCGACGAATTAAATCGTTAGAGGACATGTTTGATTGGTTTCAAGAAATGCTGCTTGCAGTAGATTATGGTCCTTCCTGCCGAAGAATACTCAGTTAAGATGAACAGATAACTTCACGCGTCTTTAGGAGGCGTCTTTATGGATCTTCTACTCGTACTTCATCGTCTACTTGTACTTCATCGTCTACTTGTACTTCATCGTCTACTTGTACTTCATCGTCTACTTGTACTTCATCTTCTACTTGTACTTCATCTTCTACTTGTACTTCATCTTCTACTTGTACTTCATCTTCTACTTCTTCATTCTACTTCATTCTTGTGATAAGGTCAGAAAGGGTCTCAATTCTTCCTCCTTTTGCGTTTGCTATTTCTTCCTTTCCAATTCATCATCCAAAAGCTATTTTTCTTCTTCCTCTTCCCAAAACTCTGTACCGGTTTTCCTTTCAATTTTGATTTGGATTATTCCAACTATATATAAAGGTGAGATAGAAAAAGAACAAAGCTGAGGTTTCTTCTATCATGAGAGAGACACGTGAGAGAGACAGATAAACGTTCAATGCTCACATAGCATTTTAACAGTGATGATCCTTTCTTAAAGTTCTCTACAAGATAAAATTCGTGACCTAATGATGTGTTCTTATTGTCAATAAAAAACTCTTCAATCGGGAGTTATGTTTTGTCAATCCAACGTAATCCTCTTTCGTGTATCAATAAACAACGAATGATCCATTTTTGTGCGTCACATTTCGCAAGTAGATCTTCTGTAATAGATAATTTTATAAAGTGGCTCACGTACAACCGCAGGTTGGCAAGTGACGTCTGTTGTAAGGCGCCACGATGCCTTTGGCCGAGCGGCGGGCATAGTGGCGCGCTGCCTTACCATCACGACTTGAAAGTGTTCTACATGATTAATTTTTGAGCTTATGATGTATCCTTATTGTGGACAAAAAGCTCTTCAAGCACAATTAACATTTTGTCAAACCAAAAAATACATTTTTCATATGTTAACAAAAAACGAATACTCAATATTTCGCAGTTGATAAATAGATGAATAGACAGATTTATTCTGCAAAAACACAAATTTACAAAATAGGCTGTTGATAAATAGAAATAATAATAAATAGAAAATGTTACAAAATAGAAAGCAGAATACAACAGCAATAATAATAATAACAATAATAATAATAATAATAAGAAGAAGAAGAAGAAGAAGAAGAAGAAGAAGAAGAAGAAGAAGAAGAAGAAGAAAAAGAAGAAGAATATACAATACAAGCGAAATAATGATTAGTAAGATATTCATAGCGATACTTTTAATATTGCCATAATAAATATTGTATAATAATCCTTATGTTCTCCAAAGAAACAAAACACATGCGACCACAGAAACACATCTTCTCTCACACACCATTTTATAAACTAGTTCACGTCCAACCGCAGGTTGGCGGGCGACGTCTGGCGTCATAAGGCGTCGCGACGCCCGTGTCGCGGCGGGCGTCGCGGGCGGCGCGCGGGTGGGCAAGGGGCGTCGCGGCGCCCTGCCTTCCGATCACGACTTGAAAGCGGGCGGCGGCGGCGGCGGCGGCGGCGGCGGCGATGGTGGGCAGTGGGGGCGGAGACGTGTTTCGCTGGGCGTGGAGACCACGAGACGAATTGGGATCGGCCCCGGCGGGGGGTGATGTCATTGCGCAACCGTCGAGTTGGACGTGGAGTTCACGACTGCGCGAATGGGCTCGCGGACGACGGCGCGTTCTAAGTAAATGATATGTAAAGCAGCTTGGATACGAACATCGGAAAACACGCACGTTTGGTTTGCTCGTTAGAGTTTTTTGCACGTTAAAATAACGCCTGAGTGTACGATTCACGGGATATTTGCACAAATTGGAAGCCTCATCCAAACGTATCCAGAGGTAGTTACGAATCCGCAACTGAAACCGAAGCCAATTCCACATAATGGTCCATGGTTCGTTTCGTTACCAACTTTCATTCGAACTACATGATTATTAGCACTTTTATTGTTTTACATGCAAATTCTTATACCTAAAGGATAAATGAAAAATAGAAAACAGCTTGGACTTTCAGATTGCTTGGACGTACAGACTACTTGGACTTACGAATCTTTTGAGGTAGAAATGTTTCTAAATTTTATTTATTATCAAAATAATAATCCCCCAGTGTTTGGTCTTTGTGGTACCCGTACTCCTTCCTTAAATATGAAGTGTAAAAGGCAATTTCTCGTGACACAAAGAACACCTTGAAAATACATGAAAGACATGGAGTGATATGATCTGGAATGTGTTGTTACAGGATTTCCCGAGAACAAACCGAGATATACCGCACCTTCATCACAATTCAGGATAATGCCGTCGGAGTTTTGATAGCATGGTGCGATAATGTATAGATACGAGTAACTGGTCAACGATAGTCGAAACTGTCGCTGTTTCACGGACAGTAGACTCTGACTATTTCGATTAACATCAGTGAACGGGTTACCGTAACGTAATCTTTTGTAGAAAACTCTTGGCAAAAATCTTTGCTTACGATTTCATCGAAGTGTTTCGTAATACATATGCACGTAACATTATTATGAGACATTCCCTTCAATGATTTATTCCTCAAAAACTGAAGAACCCAAGCAATTGGTGAAAAATTTAATTCTAAACCGACATTTTCTTTATAGGAAGTAATACATGTCTCACAAGACCATTGTATACTCGAATACAAAACGAACAAGGAATAAATAATTATTCCAAAATATGACTCTCATGAATCCGAAAATGTTCTTCTCAAGGCTTTAGTTATTAATTTCTTCTGGCAATTTTGATAATTTTATGAGAGAATGATTTTCGCACATAATTTCAATTTATTTTTCTACGGACATCGATAACTATAGTGTTCACTCCTGTCTATTAATTAAGGGTTATATTTCCTCATCCAGGGCACTTGTACAATAAAAAATAGAAGATGAAAGCTGATGGCAAAAATTCGGTAAATACTCGGTTCAAATATTGCAATACCCTACCTCTCTTTAGTACAAACACCCTATATATTTACAGTGAGTTTGTACTACAGAGAATATATTCATTGCTTAATAAAGTATAGAATATTATTCGACATATTTCAGTAATTCATATGTCTTCAATATGTAATAATAGTAATAGTAGTAATAATAATAATAATAATAATAATAATAATAATAATGTCTTTATTACTGACAAGATTGTAATGCAATGCGAGACATGTAATAAATATTGTCAATTTTCTAACAAATATTTCGTTGTTTTCAAATTTCCAAGACCACGACTTTTTTTTTACTCAAGACTGTTTGACATTGTCAACCCTGTCCATTAATGTAGTTAAATCAGGGAGACATGCCCGCAAAGTGTCGCGTTTCTTGTTCCTTTCACTGGCCAATTTGTCCCAGGCGACCTCAAGACAAGCAGTTCATCATCCGTGAGGACAGGACAATGAACAAAGCGATCTCCTCCATCGCCAGAATAAGGTGGACGGAGAACAATGCGACGACAATATCGATGCATGAAAATTGCATCAGCACAAAAAAACCAGAATTGTTGGAACATGTCCAGTATCGTGACAAATTGTTCAGTGAAATCGGAGCAACACGTTTGAGGAGATACCACTTCAAAGGGCGAAGATTCAAAGTAATCGAGTTATCACCAGCAGAAGTACTTTACTGGAGTTTGCAAGTTGAGTCGCCAAGTATCGTTGGTTCACTTGTGTAATACCTCCAAGATGCATTGTTTATTATGTAATTTTTTTATAAAGATTATGTTATGACCTGAATAATTCCTTCTACTACGCATGAATACGGGGTACTAAGTAAGATATTTTTTCGTAAAACCAGAAGAGAATATTTAATGTTCCCAATTAATAAAGTTTAGTATTTACAAAACAAAAAATACGCATGTACTAACGTTGAATTGACTTCGCGAACAGTACAACTTTGGATACGGACTACAAAAACTTCGCTCCTTCGTTAAACAACGAAACATTTGGAAACAAATGTTGATCTAAAATCTTACAACGCAACGAACGTGCAAAGAACGTTGCAAACTACAGACAAAACGAACAGCCTTGCTTCTCCTGTTTGGACATGCATATCACGATCAAATCCTCTTGAGCATTCGTCCCTGTTTAGAGCAGCAAGACCCGCATGCATCTGCCGGTGCAATGAATCACCGCGAGGGAACATGTTTAGCTCACGAGCAGCGCGAGTTTCAACACACGCCGAAAGGGATTGCGGTGCTGCTCCCTCGCGCTGTAAAATCAACAGCCAGTCGTAAACGCGGCTCCGCTAGCGAAGAATCCGCGTGTCGAGCTACAAGGAGCAGTTCCGCGCCTTTGTATCTGATCGTCTTTGCGGCTACCGACCTAACGGGTCTCCACTAGTAAACCCAGCACTTTTACGGGGCTAATTGCAGCTTCTTACCCGAGTGGGAGCACCTAGCTGCAGCTCACCTGTACGAAATGTACAGAAAGGTGCACATTGAAAAGAAAAAAATTTCACATAATATGCAGCGTTAAACAAGTTAGAAACAAACCTCTGTAATTTGGATTGACGCGTTCGTTTTTTAATCAAAATCTTACTAATTCGAACAATGATTACAGAAAAAAATCAAATCAAAATTAATTCTCATCTGATTTATACAAAAATTAATTAATTCATATTTCGATCATTCGAACCTCGTGAATTAATTCTTCGTTTTTTCAATCTTCGTAAATTATTTTCTCGGAAATCCCAATTTCAAGAATTCAATTCTCAGTTATTCTAAATTCTAGAACGCTTCATATTTACTGGAAACAGGTTCTAATTTGTACAGAGAAAAGTCTTAATGTTTTTAAGATAGTTATAGATTACGATGACGTCACTGTGGTAAATTCGAGGAAATTTCACTTGTGTTACATGCAAAATATGACATTATTCATGCTCTATTTTGCATTGCGCGTTATCCGATAATCCAAAATCTACTTGTTGTTTCTGGGAGTATCAAATTAAATATAATATAATTTTACATCGCAGTCATGGGACGAGATAAATGCTATCTGAGCTTTTGTTACGAGTTGGGACGCAACTTGAAATGAATTATAAAAATTCATTTTAAGGTAATTTCTTTAATTTTTGTGGGAAAAGTATCTTTGAATGAAAACGTTATTCAGAGAAATTGCATATATTGCATATCACGAATTGATAATTACTAATTTCTTGTTACTTTTAATACAATACATACAGTAGGTACATAATAACGTGTTCTCGTAAAATAGGAGTTTATTTTCTGTCATTTTTAATAATATCCACAAGACGAAAACTATACCGTCCTTTGGAACAAGCAGTGGAGCAAGAAGCAATCTCCAATGTACGAAATGAGGCAGACAAAAAGTTAATTAAAGTTAAAGCCGTTTGAACGCAAGAGAAGAGCAATGCAAATACAAGGAAAGAAGTTTTCCAGTGGGACAGTAGTTCGACTTATCCGTTTCGGCGGAGGATTCAAATCACAGATATAATTCGGGCTCGACGCTACAAAAGGAGCAAGGGCAGCAACGGCTGCGGATGAGGGGGAAGTGGTGAAGGGGGCGGGGGAGAGTGAGTGGAGGGGAGGGGGGAACGCCTCGGCAGATTGGAAGTGAAATCGAAACCTCCAAGTTCTCGGAAAGTGCAATTTGGAACGTGCCTGGCGCCAGGCCTTGCTGCAGTAACGGCCCAAGAGGCGGGGGAGGTTGGGGAACAGTGGTGAAGACGCAGGCAGGGTAAGCAAAAGCTACGAGAGCAGAGCGGGTGGGGGTTGGGGGAAAGCTAATTTCTTGGCAAACAAAACGTATTTGTGAATATATGTTTATGAATTTCAGAGTTTTCTCCTAGAAAGTAAACTCCATTCATGTGCACGCCAACTCACGAGATTTGCTGGCAACTAATGGACGGACTCAGATGCTGGGGGACGAAATCTCATCAACTTACCTGCAAAGAAAGAAAAATACATGTAAATAAAATGACATATGTTAAGGTTAAATTTACATAAATAATATAATTAGTAATGAACGGCAATGAAATCAGTGTTTCAACATATCTTTTGTGTTTGAGAAAAAGTTATCATCATGAAAATATTCTATACAACTTGATAAACAAATAATCTACCTCTCTAAACATCTTTAAATTATCTCAAAGGATCCAAGTAACAAGTAAAACATAAGTATTCGCTTTTCAGCCACTAAGGAGATGACATAGAAGAATGAAATTTTACACAGGAGAGTTTTAAAAATCAATCTGGATAAATGGTGGTTGTTTCATCAAAAGATTATCTAAGAGTATTCGTGTTACAAACTCTCTACTTGTGGTGACAACTGTCGTTTTAACAGAGATTCTAAGAATTGAGTCCGTTAATCGCAAATATTCAACTCAATTCTGAACCTCGTAACATCGAAAGTTAGTCTAATTCCTTCCCATAACAAATGATGGGCATTCACTAATATTAGAGACCGAGGAAACTATAACTTAAGGCTGGTAAGGTCTGTGGCACACATAGGCGGTAATCTAATGAGTAGGTGCTAGCGATAATGATAATAAGGTAAATCATACTGAAATGATGGAATAATAGGCAGGGGAAACGAATAAACACGGAGACAACCGGCCAGATTAGATTTACATTTACATTTAGATTTATCCAGTAAAAATCAGTAAAAACTGTATGTGAGGTATGGGGGAGAAGATCACCTGCGCACGTTTTATTGAGTTCCAGAATCCCTTCTCATCATTTTAACAATAAATAGTTGAAAGATGAGTGAAAATGTAAAATAAATAAAGAAATAAAAATAAATTTTAAAAAAGCACAAAATTAGCAAACTTGAAAAAACGAGACGTTTTCGTTTCCGAGTTATAGAAAACTTATTTTCATTGGTAAACGAATTGCAGGTATGATTTTTCTGAATTGCCAACAAAATAGTAATTCGCCCTTACCTCTACTCCTACCATTACAAGCAAAAGGAGAGTTCAACAAAACGTGTGTATAGTGAAGCTACATTTATATCCAGAAGCAAAACAACTGGCCATCTCAGCATTTGCTCAATGGATTAGCGAAACTGGACAAAAACCTGATCGAGATGGGGGTCATTGATCCAGAAGCTGAAGTACAAATATTTGATACAAATATATTAATTAATTTAATAAAATATACAATATAATTGTAAACTAATTCAATATATCACTTTTTTGTTAAAATAAACATTATTTTTCCTTTCGATAATCAGTATAGTCTCTATATGTATAGAAACAGTTATGCAGCAGAAAACCCGTGATGTCCATCGCGTATTCCACATCATTCGCAGAAGATCCAATCCGGACCCCAGCGGCAGAAGACGTTGCACTATCCTTTGCAACAGAAGCCTCCCGTATTCCAACACACTGAAAATAGTAATGAGCAGTATCAGAAAAGCTATACGCAACATATTTCGAAGCATACTAGCATATTACGTACAAATAATACCCGCCAGCAACTTGTTCAACAAATAAACATTTTGCTTCGTTTCTATAACTGTCGTCTGTCGACGGTGACAGTCCCGATAGTATCTCGCGGAGTGGTGCCCCATCAGACAGACGGAATGACGGCGATTTGAGGCTTTGGCGTGGGCGGCGGTGGAGGTGGAGCACGGTGACGTCACGCGGGCGCGGCGGGCAGGCGTGCAGGCGGGCGCCGGGCTGTGTCCGCCGTCGCCCCGACATTTCTCTGATGACTTGCTCTCCCAGGGGTCATTACGAGAGTTCGAGCAGCCGCCCAACATCGGGCAACCGATTGCCAAGACGGAGGTTCACGCGCGCCTGCCTTTCCGCAGCAAAGCTACACGCCCCGATTCCCGGGGACAGGATGGCTGATGTTTCGGGGAATAGCCCGCAGAACGCGTGGAAAATATAAAGGCAAAATTTATTTCGCAAATTATATCGTTTTATTCCATAATTTTGGTTTGTAGATTGTTCCAATTACACGTGAATTGTGGTGGGATTGCGTGCCAAAGCTGTACAGCTCGAGTTCTGACGAATTTAAATTCAGCCATGAATTTGGTCCGGATTGGATCTTCTGCAAATGATGTGGAATACGCGATGGAAAACACGGGTTTTCTGCTGCATAACTGTTTCTATACATATAGAGGTTGTCTGCGTGTTCACTCGTTTACCCTGTCAATCATTGCAGTATGATTTTCCTTATTGTCATTCTCGAAATGCTAGTGACTGTTTGATAAAGGGCCATGAAATCGCCACAATGCTGCTTATTAGCAAACGGAGAGATACGAAGAAGGGTTTTAGGATTCGCTCAAAGGTACGCAGGATTGAAGTTCATTTCAATGACACAAATCTAGAACTTGGTACATAACACCATGCGTCTCAAGATCATAGAAAACAATACATAACATACCAAATATTATCTAGTTTCATACTCTTGAATCTCTGTAGTCACTTCTGTCATCCCGAAAGCTTGAATCCAAGAACTTGGGAAAGAAACTCGATAGTAATTCGTCCAAGTTATGAATTACCACCCGTGGACGGGAAAGGGAAGTGAATGTGTCGGTTAGTTTGCGAGTGGTACGCCTGGAAGTGACTAGGAAAATTTCTAAACAGAGCAAAGGGCCATTTCATTCGATTGTGGTAGAAACCACGAATTAGATGATGTTCTGCGCATCACTCTAAAAATATAGCACCCTGCAGGGATGGACTTCCCAACCTCTTAGTCATTGATAGGGTCACGCGCAATGCCTAGCTTTTTCGACCATTTTTGAGATAAATTGGTTTGATGTACAAGTGATGACGACATGATTTGAATGAGGGTCGAATGAATGGCGGAATAGAATGGAATAGCTGTAATGAAAAACGGGTAACACGTTAGAACCCAGAGAAAACCTACCGCCAAGACGCGTTGTCCATCACAAATGGAAGGAGAGTCGTCAAACCACTGTACCTCACCGGGAGGCTCGAACGTAAGGCATAGCCTTTGCCACTTATTAGTGACTGGAGGGAATCGATGAACAGTTATGGGAATTTGCTCCAAGGCGTCTTTAGCCCTAGAATGAATGGTCCGAAGAAATCACATGAAAGCATATGCAGGATTTCTGAGACCTCGCGCAATACGCACTCGAAAATGCAAATTCAAATTGTTTTTATTCTTAATAGAATCATTTCTTAATAATTTCAATAAAAGTCAAATCTTAATATTAAATAAATGATTATTTATTCGAATAATTATTAATAGGGCTTTAAATAACTATTAGTAGGGCGATAATATCCCTCCCCCAAAAACTACCGATATAACTTCTCAATTCTTTTCTTTTATCAGTGACTAAAATGAAAGTTGGCGAAAGATAGCTGAAAGATTACACGGAGGGTAAGCCCTCAGAAATGCAGAATAAAACGTTAGAGCCTCGAAGGCTCTGCATATGCATCTAAGAGTTAAGACTGAACTTCATTTGCACGCCAGAAATCAACGATAACAACCACCAGCAGCTTTCCTCCACACGATCAAACGTCCGCCGCCAGCGGTGCTGGTGGAGAACGGAGCCCTGCGACCGCCACGCCGCCGTCCACACACGCGGGGTGGGAGTGGGGGTGGGGAAGAGGGAATTATATTCCCGCCGAGGCACACGCGCGGCGGCCGGGCTCGAACACGCGGGACGTGATAGGTGATGCGTCGGCGGGTGAAAGGGGTGCCCGCTCGACCTCCGGTGCGGCCGATCGACCTGCGCGGCGCCTCGAGTGGGCCTGCCGCCACCTGGGAACGAGGCGAGGGTTTGGCGGCGGCGACTTCCACGCGGAAATGCAGCGCGAGCTTCGTTGCTTTCTTGATACCTCCATGCGTATTGGTGATTTTCTCCTCAGGGGCGGTTCCATACCGGGGAGGGGTGTTCAAATCACCCAATATCAATGTAACTATCCTTATTAATACTAGCATTATTGAGGAGGATGGGATATGATAAAGAAAAAGGGATATGATTGTACGCTAGTTTATAGTTATTTGTAACTTCAAGCCCCTATTGATTTTAATTAAAGCTAATACTCACCTGTAAATTGGTGGTAATTCCAGTGAACGGGTTTAATAGATTTAAAAAAACAAGGATGGGGGTGAGATAAGGCTCAGAGTTCCGTTAATGATTTTTGCAGGTTTTGCTCCTTTTAAGGTCTTAAATCATTGAGTTATTGTGATATATAGTAATCAAAACATGAAGCAATTTATACAAAGTGTTTGTTAGAGTTTGGGTCATTACAGCTTCTTTGGCTGAGGATGGAAGAAATCTGAACTATTTACTCGAAATCTTAAAATTTATAATACTCGTACATTTTCGATATATTTGTAGTAGTTCAATTCTTAGTATAATATAGTTTAATGTATTACTATGATGTGAAGATACATCGGCCTTTATTTGACATGATGTGATATTTTATGATTAAATACCATTAACTGAAACGTGAAAGTTGATATTGTTTATTTACTAACTAGAAATAATATAATGTTTTTTATATAAATGAATGAAGATGTATATTACTTGCAATTTTTATTTATCATTTTCTTAATTCATCAAAACCGTTAAAAACATCAATAAAACCGAAATGTATGCGGTAGGATTCGGACTCCCCTCCTCCACATGCACACACACACACACACACACACACACACTAACACCTTTGTAAAGCATGGAACCATTTAATACCTACATGCAGCTATAGCTGGGGTTAATAATACGAATGAACAACTACCCCCTTTCATATATTTACGACGGCTGTACACACTGAATTATTAAAACAAAATGTGCAGAATTATATTATTTCTTATCATCGAGCAATGTGAGTCTCTCCAAGGAACAACAATCAAAATAGCAAAGTTAACATGGTTTGGTTTAATACGATTTTCAAAATAAATTTTCTGTTTACAATGTATTTATCATTAATCAGTCTCTAACATAAAACGAAACACCCAGGGAATTTCGTTTCGTACTTAAGACGCAAGTCGATGCGTGAATATAACGAAAACAAATGATCCAATAATTGGTGTAAATGTTATTCCTTGCAACGAAATTAAACTCGAAACAAAAGTACCGTCGCAAAGGACATCATTTTGTGACACTTTTTGAGGCTAAATATGACTTCGAAGAATGCGGTGGTTCCCAAACTATCAGGCAACCCGTCGCCGAGCGTACAGGCGGTATTTCGCTGGGAAAATGTGGCGTTTCGTCACCAGATACGCTTGCCCGCTCGCGCCCACAGGCGTGTGCCGAGTGCGGAAAACTCTTAGCTAAATGCGACGCAACGTTTGCAGGCACTGTCTATTAGAGACGGTTTCCCTCCACTTTCAGTGATGTCGTACTTCGCTGTAGAGAAAATGAAGGTTCAATGTTGCCCAAGCCGCAGGTAGAATTCTTCATCTAAATTTACTGTAATTCGTATATTAAATAAATATACAGAATACGTATGGCTGAAAATGGAATTAAAGAATAACGTATCCATAATATAATGACAATACATCGACAAAATACAATTGTTAAACATAAAAAATCGGAGGAACGCAAAACATTTGCTTTGCTAAAAGTATGCATGAAATGCGAGTACTTGTAAATATTTAGGAAAAATACATGTTTTTAATTTTATAATTTTTAGTTTCTCTACGCAACTTAATTTATAATTTCATTTCGAGTATTTAACGTCCATGATTAAATGAAGTGATTAAATAACCGTCCATGATTAAATAACTCACATTTTTACTGACACGAAATGTTCTAGAAAGATTCTCCAGTTTGAAAATGTCCTTATCATTGTTGCCTTTTCGACCCTAAACATTGGTCTTTCGACTTTTCTTTGATACTTTGACATGAATAAAAACGTAATCATCAATGACATATCTTCTGAGTACTGGTTATAAAAGAGAACGTCAACAGCGGTGATATTTATGAGATTTATTAGCGGTCTGGCAGTTCACGTACGCAACTTCCCAAGACTTCTCTCCAGGGATTTATAACCATCGGTTTACGGAGTTGCTGCTTCATAAACAGGCTGTTTTCACAACCAGCTTCCCGTGATTTCTCACCGTCATGGGCTGTAACCGCTTACGCACTTTGTACAAAACGATGAATTCTGGCCCTTCACATCTTAATTTGTATGAATAGCTTACAGTAGTATTGAAAGAAAACCTGTTCTATAGCTTTAGAGAGAAAAAAGTTCGGAGATGTAATAGAGTCCAAATTCGTGTGCAACACTTTCAGTTCTAGTTTTTCGCGGTTGATAGTGTGAAATTTCGAATATTTTGAATTTTCTCTCAAGAGGAAGCATTTTACTTAAAAACACGTTAATAACTTTACAATTTTCTGAAACATCTAAATCCATCATGCTCTAAATGTAATTCACGTAATATTTGTGAAAAAAAAAGTTATTGAAATTTATACACGTCTTTGATAAAAAGGTTGTGTGTTAGTTATATGTTAAACCACTATCGTTCATCTATGCAAACGAAAATCGTAATTTGTTATTTTTAATGGTGCAGCGGGGAACAGTAGAATTTCTGATCCTATTTCTTGCACTTGACCAGCCTTGGTCTAGACAGTTTGCCGTGACAAATGCCGAGAAGGAAATATTGTACACAGTTATCTTCGATTTGTGCTTTTAGAAGACCGTCAACAATAAACCTGTCCGAGTTCAATTATGTAAAGCAACGATAAACGCACGAAGTGTTTACGGAGTTTCCGCAGGTAGAGATTCGCTGTCCATTCTTAAAAGGGGTAGGTGCTGTGACCGACACCATGTCGGAGGAGTCTTAACCTTTTCAGTGGCGACCTTTATTGAATCGCCAACTGAAAAGGTTTAGAATTCGCGCCGTCGATCTTGTACCAGTACAGATTTAATTGACCATGCCTGGAACTGACTATTGGCAGGATGACCAGACGTCAATAGCAGCGTTGGACTCCACCATCTACAGATCTAACTTTACGGTACCAAGAGCGCGATTTAAATCCTCAAAATGAAAACAAAATCGTATTTAAAAAGTAATTTTATTATGTAAACACGGGTAGGAAAAAATAACCCTCCCATTCTCATCCCATCACGACTTCGACTCCATCCCAGTTTCCATCCCCACCCCCATTCCGTTTATGTTGCCATTCTCATCCTGTTCCTGTCCGTGTCCTCATCCTTCTCCATATCCTCATTCATTTCTCCGCCACGCTCACGTCCCCATTTTCGTCCTTAAAAATGAATTTTTATTTTGCTAATTCCAAGTAGCTTAAGATTTTTCCAAGTTCTTCTTTTGCAGCGCTTACTATCATGTAGATCTTCTAGAAATACATTTTGTGTTCATTTAAAATCTATTACTATATTTTTAAATCAATCTTGTGAGTTATTTCTTTTAGTGTTTTGCACCTAAAGATGCAATTTATTCGCTTTTTCTAGCACTGTCTACCATTAATATAGTATTTTGCCAAAGTTTGTATTTACTTCGATTTTGTTTAATGCGGATTGGTGTTTTAGAATGCTGAGATATAAGAAGCGTTGCACATTCATTGCTTGTGGCATATCATATGTGACAATGTTCGTACCATTGTAATTAAGTATACAGTGTCTTTTATTTCCTTTCTTAGTTCCCATATATATTTTTGACTCATTTTCACTAACAGCTGCACAATAAATTCCAACTCGAAACTATAGAAACCACATCACGTTCCTCTCCACACAGCGTTATCACTCTGCCATAACGTTATCACTCCACCTCAAATCACCAGAACACGTCCACTTCGTTTACACAAAAATCCCACTCATGATACTCGTATTAAAACTAGATTTCCATTCTATACCTTCCTTACAAAGTTTTCGAAACGTACTTTCCCTGAGATCTCCCCATAAAGAATTGCTCTCCCAAAAATGTAATTTTTAGAATTAAGTTATTGATATAATTTTTTATTATGCCAACAATACGAATGTAGAGTGTAAACTGAAAAGTTTGTAATATAAAAAATAAATAAAACTTGCTGTAATTTCGCAACTCCATCTCAGAAAACCCATTTGTACAACCAATAACGTCAAGGCGGTTTATCACAACGCGACGTACGAATAGCGTATCCATACTCTCCAGAATTAGAATGCAGAAACGGCAAAGCGCGCAACAGGTACACAAACACGATCGATTTCCTTCCCACCCACATCTATTCCAGAGCAGCACTATCGTCTCCCGCGCAGCCACCTCTTACGGCAACTCGACGTCACCTTGGACGCATTCACACACTCACGACAAGCACATCGCACGACCCGTCGCAGCGTACGAGTAAACTTTAAAAGGCAGAGCCTCGCACAGCTTTAGGGAGCGGACACGCCGAAAAAGGCGCGTTGCAAAAACCTGAACTTCCACCTTTCCCCGCACGGTGCGGGTTACGGGGCGCCGCGCCGCGCCACGCCGCGCCGGCGAAATGGAGTTAAGACATTTCAAAACTGAGATACGCAAAAGTTGTAACTCGGGCGTAACTTCGCGGGCGGTGCTTTTCGCCGCAAAATTCGTTACGCCTCTCCCCCGCTCCTCCTCCTCCTCCTCCTCCTCTTCTCTTCCGTTTCTCGGCTTCTGCACGAGGCCTCTTCGCCGCGCGAAAGTGATACGTCCAATGGCGGAGGCGGGGAGGAGGTGAGCTTTTAAGGGAGTTCGTCGTACGACTCGAACAGATTTGAGCGATGTTCTTCTCCCCGAGGCGGGTGCGCCTGGAATACCTTGTCGTGACGGCGGTGGCGGCGGCGGCGTGTCTAGTTTACGGGTGCTCTCGTAAACTTCGCGTGAAAAAGACGTCAGGAAGAAAGGGAGAGCTGTAAGTCGAGGAGTAATGCATATGGGTCAGAAGGAAGGGCAGTTTGGGAGTTTAAGATTGAAGAGTGGGTTCAGGGCCACTGTTATCCAGTAGCGAGCTGACGTTCTTTGTTTGCTGCTCGGTATTTCTAGCCAGGCGTGCCTACTAAAAGCTACACTAACATTGTTCGATGACATTAAGCAAATTTGTGTAATTGAATTCACATAATAATAGAATTTCATAAATATCATCTAATTATATTCTAGTTTTGATTTCATTTTCCTAAGTTGAAGTTATGCTTCTTGAGTGAGTTTAAGTTAACTGAAATGGCGTTTTAAATTCAATATTTATTAAATATTCAAATATTATACTTTGCCTACTTTCATGAATAATGAAAATAAAAAAAATATTAATTTAACACGATTATAAATTAAAATAATTACAGATAATTTTCAAATTGCTGATAAAATGGTGATTTGGTCTAGTAGTTCACTAGTACTACTAGGATACGTGATCGTAGCCTTTAATGTACCAGTCGGTCATTTTTATTCTTTACTCTAAAAACGTATCGCACATTCCATCTGAAATAAAAACTGACCAACAATATACAACGTCACTTTCACTCTTCTTCACCTACGACAAAAAGGTTCAAAAGCAAGCAGTGTTCGAAGTTCATTTCGTGGGTCCTTTATTATTGGGCGGCGCGGCGCGGGTGCAGGAGGGGGGCGGGGCGAGAAGCCCACAAAAACAACGGGCGAGCGCGGCGCGGGGCTACAATCTGAGATCTTCCGAAAGCGAGGCAGTCGCACCAACGGGGCTCACGCCGACCGCCGCCTGGGGGGCCGAGGGTGGGGTGAAGGGGGAAGGGGGGGAGGGGAAGGCCGGTCGAACGCGGAAGAAACAAAAGCAAGAAAAAAAAACGCGAGAACGCGCCGCGCTGCTGCCGGAGCGTGCGCTCGTCGCACCGGTCATGTGCGGCGAGCGGCGAGAGCGGGAGAGCGTGGGGCGCGGCCCATGCGGGGGGGGGGGGGGGGAGGGCTACATGGCCGGGCATGGGAGACGCCCGGAAATAAGAGGGGCGGGGTCGAGCGGAGAGAGGAAGGGGCCTGAACGTGGCGAGGCAGAAGAACCGTTTGGGACGGGACGGGACGGAGTAGGGCCCGAGACGGTCAGAGAGAAGTCGAACGAAAGGAAGACTGTCACTGGGACGGGACAGGCACGGGGAAATGAGCAACAGTCAAGCGTAGGTTGCCCATAAAGGAAGAGTAAAATGTTAGAAAGACCTGAGAGTACCGCATAAAAGGGAAGGCGTATAGATGAAGAAGATCACAGACAGACAGAGAGCAATGTGTCACTGGTTTGAGATAAAGGCAATAAGCATTGGCAATAACATGAGTAGTGACGAAGAGGGAATAGTAAAGAATATTTTTTGTTGTTAGGGAGTATGTCAATTTTAACTGGGCATCGTATTTCAAATAGAGTTACTACATATCACAAACAGACAAAGCGCAATTATCATAATTACATATTTTACTAAATAAAATGTTAACTTTAATTAATATCCGTCCCTGAAAATTCTGACATACTAATATTAATCCTAATATTTCATAATATAAAATGATTAAATTTTTAAGCGAAACATATTTCTAAAACAAAGCAATAAACAAATTAATCTACTTGATAGAGCGCGGGTGATAAATAGAAAGGATGTGGAGAAAGGGTAATGATGGCGAGGTATGAATGATATGTTTAAAAATGGAGTAGAAGAAATACAATTAAAACTAAAACAGAGAAATCTTGGAGAGTTCTGCTTTAAATGTAGCAATCCAATGAAGTGAATGAAACCAGTGAAAACCTCCCTGATGAAAGACAATGAATACGAAACAAAAATGGTAATTTCGAAACGAGAAGAAAACATTAAAATAAAACGGCACAAACAAATAGTTAGCAAAAGTTCAATCTACAAGTACGGAAAATGGAGGTTAATGATTGGAGAGAAAGTCAGTGGAGTAACGGAAACAATCATATAGGCTGCCAAAATAAGTTTAAATAAATGAGACAAATTGCACTAACAGAAGTTTCAAAAAGGGGCGTTAGACATTCGGGTAGGGAAGCCAAAGAGCCGGAAATGAAAACGGGTCACTTTAATTAGCAGGCCCAGCACTGGGACAACTACATCTAAGACAATCGACCAAAATATGAGAAGTGTCCAAATCGGACAAACATCGCAAAGCGTGAACATCGCAAAGAAGCACGACCCCTTGTCGGGTGCGGGCAAACAAACAGGCAGCAGGCGGGAGCGAAACTCTTTCTGCCTCCTGAATAAGACAAGACAGCGCGGTCCCGGGGCAGGGTGGGGGTGGGTGGGGCAGGTCGCGGTCAGGCAGCGGCGGCGCGCCCTACTTGTTTCGCAAGGCGCGCAAAATGACCGGTACTTGGCGCTCGGCCGCCTCTCCCATTCGACCCGGCACGACACGCGCACAACCACCATCTCTTTCCTACGTCTTCTTCACTGCGACCATCGCATCATCCCAGCGCTTCACCTATGATTACTCCTCTTCTTCGTATTCCTCTTTCCTTCTCCCGCCACCTTATGCTCCTACCTCCTCCCTCTCGATCATCATCATCTTTCTCACTCCTCCTCATTTTCCTCCTCCTCATCATCATGCTTTCTCGCTCCTCCTCTCTCTCTTTCTCCTCCTCCTCCTCATCATCTTTCTCCTCCTCCTCCTCATCATCTTTCTCTCCTCCTCCTCTTCTCCTCTCCTCCTCTTACTCGCTCCTCCATCCCTCTTACTCCCTCCTCCTCCTGCTTACTTCCTCCTCCTCCTCTTAGCTCCTCCTCGCTCCCTTTACTTCCCTCTCTCCTCCTCTTACTCCTCCTTCCTCCCTCTTCTCCTCCTCCTTCCTCCTCCTCTTACTCCTCCTCCTCGCTCGCTCCTCTTACTCCTCCTCCCTCCTCCTCCTCTTACTCCTCCTCCTCCTCCTCTTACTCCTCCCTCCTCCTCCTCATTAACTCCTCCTCATCCTCTTACTCCTCTCATCCCTCTTACTCCTCCTCATCCTCTTACTCCTCCTCATCCTCTTACTCCTCCCTCATTCCCTCTCTTACTCCTCCTTCATCCTCTTACTCCCTCCTCATCCTCTTACTCCTCCTCATCCTTTACTTCCTCCTCATCCTCTTACTCTCTCAATCCACTTTACTTCCTCCTCATCCTCTACGCCTCCCTCATCCCTTACTCCTTCACTCATTTATCTTACCTCCCTCCTCGATTCCTTTTGTTTCCTTCTCATCCCTCATACTTTGTCCCGGCGACTTCTCTTCCACTGCTACTCTCATGACTTTCCGAGCTCTACCTCCACCCGGCTCCACCGGCCGCCTCTGTGAGCGCGTTTCCACATCAATCTCCCGCCGCCGCCCTCCGACCATTACGAAACAATCACGCGCCGCCGCGGCGACCGCGTGCAAAGTGCTCTAAAAGCGGAGGAGCCAGCACCACCACCGGCTGCCCGGAGGCTACGCCCGGTGTGGCGACGGCGGGTGGCGATGCGGATGCGACGGCGGTGGTTGCGCGGGAGATTGTAGGGATGGACGCGGTGGTGTGAGAGTGGCGGCGGGTAGTTGTCGTCGGTGGCCGTGGCGGTGGCCGATGCATGTGGCGACGGCAGGTGGTTGTAGAAGGTGATTGTAGCGATGGCTGCCGGTGGATGTGGGAAGGTGGCGGCAGAGTAGGCGTGGCGGCTGTGATGGGGTTGGTTATGGTTGAGAGCGGTGAGTCAATAAGCGTGCGTGGCTGAGGCAGGGCGGCGCAGCGGTGGTTTTGAGGTATCGGTGTGTGGAAACAACGGCGGTGGGCGTGGCAGTTGTGTATGGCCGGATGGCCGTGGCGCTGGTTAAGCGGTGCTGTGAATTGATAAGGTGGCTTGTACGTGCATGGTGGACAGGACGGGCGGTGGGTAACGAGGTGACGAATGGTAGTGACTATAGTGGTGCTTCGTGGCGAGGGGTGTTGTGGCGGTGGTTGGCAGCGAGTGATTATGAGGGTGGTTGTGGTGCGACGGGCGGCGGAGTGGACGAGTC
>BOPP01000042.1:2298681-2311072 GCA_017312745.1 Gryllus bimaculatus
TATTTTTTTATTTCTCTACTCCGCCTTATATCTCGTACTCCTCCTCATCTTTACTCCTCCCTCCTTACTTCCTCTACATCCTTACTCCTCAATCCACTTACTTCCTCCTCTCCTCTACTCCTCATCCCTTCTCCTCACTCTTATCGTTACCTCCCTCCCGTTTCTTGTCCTTCTCCATCCCTAATACTTTTCCCGGCGACCTTCTCTTCACTGCTACTCCTCATGACTTTCCGACGCCTCCTCCACCTCCACCGCACGTTCGCGCCTCTGCTGAGCGCGTTTTCCACATCAATTGCCCGCCGCCGCCCTCTCGCCATTACGAACAATCACGCGCCGCCCGAGCACCGCGTGCAAGTGCCTCTAAAAGGCGGAGGAGCCAGCACCACCCACCGGCTGCCCGGGGGCTACGCCCGGTAGTGGCGACGCGGGTGGCGATACGGTGCGACGGCGGTGCTTGCGCGGGGATTGTAGGGTGGAGCGGCGGTGGAATGTAGGAGTGGCGGCGGAGTGTCAGTGGCGCGTGCCGTGGCGGTGGCCGATGACGTGGCGACGGCGGTGGTGTAGAGGTGATTGTAGCGATGGCGGCCGGTGGATGTGGAGGAAGGTGCGGAGAGTAGGCGTGGCGGGCTGTGATGTGTGGTCGTGGTTATGGTTTTGAGAGCGGTGTCATAGCGATGCGTGGCGGAGCAGCGGCGGCGGCAGCGGTGGTTTTGAGGTATCGGTGTGGAAACAAAGCGGTGGGCGTGGCAGTGGTATGGCCGGTGGCCGTCGGCGCTGGTTAAGGCGGTGGCTGTGAATTGATAAGGTGGTTGTACGTGATGGTGGACAGGACGGGCGGTGGGATAACGAGGTGACGATGGTAGTGACTTAGTGGTGCTTCGTGGCGGGGGTTGTGGCGGTGCGTTGGCAGCGGTTGATTATGAGGGTGGTTGTGGTGCGACGGCGCGGAGATGGCGGAAAAGGCGCCGGGGAACGGAACATAAGCAGCAATCGCTTGACACGAAGCACCTCGGGGTCGCATTTGTGGTTACATTGAGAGATGTGACTGCGTGTGGTTAGGATGGACGAGGGATATATTCGTGCTTGTGTTGCAAGACAAGTCTGTTTGCGGTTGGAGAGAGGTTGTTTTGGAGCTGGAGATGTGTGATTAGCGACTGCTTACTGTGTAAAGGTGGAACGGTGGAGCGGCGCTTGGGTAGTTGGAACGTAATCGTGCGGCTGTCGCAGTTTAATACGTACCTGTTATATTGCAACTTCAAGGTCTCGTAACTTCGCGTATTAATTAGTATGCATACAATAAAGATAAACGTGATATAAGAAAGTTCTTGCTTAATACGAGTACTTGACTTTTTCTTGACACCACTGAATGTTATTTTACTTACATATTGAAGACATTGTATTTCATTATTCTTTCTTGTTGGCTACGAGATAAAGATTTACACGTCATATGTTCGCATAAGATGCGTGTTTCTACCAACGTAGTATAAAGCATACGAGGTGGCGAGTCGTGATTGGCGCTCACTTGATTCTTGTTACTGAGTAAAATCTACCAAGTACTCATGTGCGTGTAATGCACTCGTGTGCGTAAATATGTAAAATGACCGATGTCGAAATTCAAGGTTTTCTGCAGGCACTGATATTGCATTTCACACTTTATTTTAGAATGCCAATGTACTGTAAAGGATGTTCGTTTGGAGGTCATATGTGGATATAAATGCAAGCAAATATAAATTCCAGTTGGCTGTCTCTTTTTACATCTGATTTCTTGCGTACCTATTTTCATGAACTTATTTCCATAACTTAGTTTTAAAAGAAATTACTTAGATTTATTATTATTATTTAGACTTATTATTTGGTCAAAATAGAAACTGGTTAATTGTTTTTGGATTTTCCAAGTAACTTCGTATACATCAAAACTACTGACACCTTTTACAAGGTAGGAAACTGTACAGATTTCCTTCATTTTAAGCGTATATTCGAAATTAGTAATTAAAAAGGCAATACTGTCAATTTTTTTTGAATATTTTCTTTTCACTAACATTTTGTGGTACAATTCTTATTTACAAATTTATTTACTGTTGGAAATTGCGATCTCAAGATTTGCTCAGAACTAAATTAAAACATTAAACATTAAGATTTCCCTTTAATTTACTTCTGACAAAATCCCGTGATCTGAACTTCCTACATTGAACTACATGATGGTGATTCTACAATGGTAAATTTATTTACCGAATGAATAAAGACAAGAGTGGTCTACAGAACTTCCTCTAAGAGTGCAGGTACCCCGCGTTGAAGAACTCCAAAGCCTCTCTATAAGAAGAGGAGCTGTTTGCCTATCCACCTCGAACACCGAGCAGCACGCGAAAGAATACCACTTTCACGTGTGCCGTCGGCGACCGCTCTTTTTGCCGAGGCGGCTGGGTGTCTTTCGCTGCGGGAGAAAGTGAAAAGGCCCAAGGGAGATGCCGCGCAACCCACATTCTTTCCCGCTTCCCTCGGAAACGTATAGTTAGAGAGTGTTTGCACTTTCATCGACACGGCCGCTGCGCGAAGATACATCTCTCCCTTTTTTCTTCACGTGCAGATATTCATCCTCGACAGCTAATGTCGAGAGATTGATGAATAGTGAGGTTCCCGTTCGTATACCTCGAGGTTCGATCAAGGTATACGTGGTTCGATCGAGGTTCCGTGTACAATAGCTATTTGACGTTTTCTTCTGAAATGTAAAAATTGTTTCTTCAAGGAGAAGATACATACGGTAAAGGTACAGATGAATAAATGCATTGCTTTCCGTTTGACTCGTGAAGTTAAGGGTTCGGTCCCGGGTTGACAAAAAGGTATCTCAATCTTTGGGATACTTGCTTTTAGATGAATGGTGAGAATTATTTTCATGCACTTACACAAGTGAAACGTGTTTTGAGCCGGTGATGTTTCATTTTAAAAATAAAAATAAAAATGTCTGCCCCGAAAAACAAAAGTAGAAGTCAAAATATATAAGAAGTACCAGTAGATAAACACTGAATAACGAAAAGTACCACTTTCCTTTAGACAACGGAAGTTAATTGGCTACAATTTAGAAGCTTCTAGTAAAGTGATATGCACAGAATCTCGAGCGGATTCGGAGAAGAATCTCGTGGGAAAGAATTGAAATACAATCATTGAATTGCATTACAAACATCTAAATACTTTTTTCTTGAATATTCTCTACGTTTCATTAACGCATTAATTCATAACAGAATCCTTAATTAACTTAAACGTGTTTCTCGAACAATATTTATTTAATTATTCAATCAAATCTCATTAAAAAAATATTACACACATCGAATTTGCTAACATTTCCTATGAAACAATCTCTGTATGTAGAACTCTTCCTAGAATATATGGATTACAAAGCTGCATTGGTACCTAGATCTGCACAGCTATTCAACGAATAAGAATTGGCGGCATTTGCGTGTTACAACGGTCGAGATATGACGTCACCTTGCGGACCCGGCACCTCACATTTGCAAAGTTTTAATTCTACAAGTTTCATGTTAGTTTTCCTGAGTCTGTAGAGTAATACCTTAACCTTTAAATCTGGCACGTATTAAGCACTAGGTCATGATGTGTGGACAGAGTCGATGAAAAATTGGCCAATTCCCGGAACAAAGCCAAAGGACAAGTGGTCGGAAGTGGCACCACTCGGTTGAGAAGGGAGACCGTTAACAACCGCTCATGAGAACTCATTCAAGGCGAGCCAAAGCTCTCGAGAAGCGAAAGTAAGCGAAAACCGGCAGGGTGCATGAAGCCATGTACTTACACGCTCGTTCAACCGATAGTACGTGGTTATAGGCCACGAAGTCTTCTCTGCACACAGTTATTGCTGCGATGTTCCTCAGCAGCACAAACACGACGTTAAGCACTTGCCTTTCGTTTCCTTTTGTCGTAATGGAGGATTATCTTTTTAAATGAAATGAGAGAGTGAGAGCGAAAACAAAAAAGATTTCCAAATCCGCCTCTTTAACAGCGTATATTCTTCCTTGTATTAGGAGTCTCTTCGTTTTATGGATTTACGCTCCTAACGGGGTGTGACACAAGACGACGTAAGGTCTCACTTTCCAAATACGACCGTTTTCCTTCGTTTTTACAGCCGTATGAAACGAGCAATACTAATAGAACGGTGCAGGCTTCAGGGAAGGTTGCTTAGGATCAGCGACGTTCGTGTGAACATGTGAAGCTGCTTGTTTCAACGCTTGCGGCAATATGGCAATATTTATCCAACCAACGTGTGCATGAAAAGATTCAGCAAATATTTGTAATATTTCAAAAAGAGGGTAGGTTGATTGAATATTATTCATATTTTAATGAATTGTGTCTGAAGGGTCACGTTCTTATTCAGCACTTCGTTAATTTACTTAGTGATGGTATGTCAATCGTTACAAAATATATTTGAAATATCCCAAATTTATATTTCATTCCTTCAAATACAAACCTAACTGATCTAGCAGTTGCTGCACAGATTGCCCTCAATACGTATGAGGCAAGATCGCATATTACATACGTAATACACGTAAATCCATGGATATGATTGTGACACAAAATATCAAAATAATAATTTAATTACCTTAATTTTATTCTCGTTTAAAGTAAATTTCTATATAAAATTACTTGAATCAAATTTATAGTATTTGCAAAATCTATTTATTTAATACTGTGAACATACAGATAAATGACGTTTTCTCCGTGACTTAGCATTCATGCAAAATGGAGCTATATTCCAAAATGTGACAATTTCATCATTCAGTATTATTTTATCATTCTATTTCATACTTACTTTTAAATTTTGTAATTCGTCGTATTATTATTCATAAAAAAACAAAATAAAGTGTGTGTTACAAGTTATTCACAACAGAAGACAATTTGGCCACACTTTTCTTGACAGATCGAGTTCCTTAAAAAATTGGAAAAAGAAGAAAAACAACTTTAAAATATATGATTCTATGACTTTATTCGAAAACTTTTAAATTACCCTATCTTTTAAGAAATCTCTGCGGCCGAATTATGCTCCGAACACCATATTATTCAATATAATTTTTCCCTGAAAGACGTCGGAATTCAGTGTAAAAATTTAAGAGTGTTCTGTATCTGTGTCGTCTAGCGCGAGGCGTTGTGTGTTCGCAAGACACATCTGCCGAAATCTCCGCCGTCCGCACCAAGCCGTGCTTTCCTTCGCGCTCGCAGTCGCGTTAGAAGTGCTAGGTGATGCGGATGTGACGCGATTGTGTCCACGTCAGGGCTGTCCATTCATTCATCAGACAATGAAACTCCGACCCTGGGTTACCGCAGAAGAGGTTCCTCACCTTTGAGTGATTAATACCTGAAATGTTATCTTTAAAACGGTAGCCTCGCCATACGTGTAATCATCAATTCGGATTTGTTGCTTTTTCTTGAGTCCAAATATGGAATTGGTAGTAGGTTTAACGTACAACAAAAACAAACTGATATCTTTAAAAGTTTTATCAAATAGTCGAATGAATATTATGATCATTAATGGTCTCTTTATAGTGCACTTAGTGCTAATTAATACATTAATTTTTTTGGTATAAATATCGGACTAGAAATTGTAATTGTTTAAAGGGATTAATTCTCATTTTGTCCTTGGAGATTTATAATGATGATAATAATGATGATTAACTAAAGAAATTTGTGATCAAATAATTCTGTCAGATTTTTTAGTGATATATGAAGAGGAAAATGTAATTAATGTGTTGTGTACTATAATGGATGGTTTTGTAATGTGGTTTTATAATGATCAATGTTGCCCAATTCTAATGTTGTCCAATTTTGTAACATTCTATTTTTAGCATCCTAATGACAAGAATTGAAGAAAACAAAGTGAGATTGAAAAACGTAGGTAATTACAGGCTTTTAATTTTCCTTTTCACCCATCATTTACAATAAACAGTCAGCCGGTCCGGATGGCCGAGATCGTTAAGGCAGTAGCGATCTCGGACCGAAGGATCGCGGGTTCGAGTCTCGCCTTGGAAATCTCGCCTTGATTATCATCATATCGCGTTATGCTCCCAGTTACCACACCGTTACACGCAATAATGGTCGCTAATGACCTAGAAGTTGATGCGACTTATAATTTAAATAAATAAATAAATAAATAAATAAATAAATAAATAAATAAATAAATAAATAAATAAATAAATAAATTCTAATAAGCTATTCTATAAATAAATAATAAGTCAGTAACAAAAAGGAGGATGAGAGGACTTCCACGCAATTGGAATACCCGAATCCCGTGTTACCTTTCGACAAGTCTCCCCTGTGGGAACAACACTTTCCGGCGCACAATGGTCTTTCGCAAGGCGCGTTCAACCAACATCGTTCTCGCGCCGTCCAGGGGGTGGCCTCGCCAGGCGCTTTGTTCTTTGCTTTCCCGCGCGCGCGCGGACGCGTAGTCGGTCGCTCCCACTCGGCGACGCGGAGCACGCGCCAAACGTCGCCTCTCGCCTCCTCCCACCGTCGTCATGTTCATTGCTTCTCGCGTTTCCAAACCTCTCCTTCCACTTCGGCCTACTCTCAAGATGTTTCTTCAGGGGGGTCAGAGGGTTTTCGAAAAAAGTGGAATATATATTTTACCAGGTTGCTATTCGCTTTCTTGTTTTACTTTTCTTCCTTCTCCTTAAGGCCGATTTCCTCGTATCTTGTTTTCCGCTAAGGGTCTTCAACGATCACTGCCAATATACAATTTATCATATTTAGGAAGGGAATATTTAAGGAGGGAATAGGTGGGTGGGCGGCAGCCCCCCGGGAGTGACGGGGCGGGCGGGCGAGGCGTGAGGATTGGTGACGCATTGGCTGAGCGGGGAGGGGAGGGGAGGGGAGGGGAGAGAGGGGAAGGGGCGGGGCGGGGCAGGACAGGTTGGATAGGCGGGTGCTTTAGCGAGTCAGGCCGGGTTAAAGCGTGAAGGGATGGTGGGGGGGAGCGGATCCGAGGAATGGTGGAGCGGGGTCGGTTTCCGCAAGTGGAGCGGGCCGGTTGAGTGGGGCGGGGGGAGCGGGGGCGTAGAAGAGCGGGGCGGGGAATGCGGCGGCGGGGAAAATGGGCGGGGGGACGGCCGGGGAGGGGGGGAGCGGGGCAGGGGGGGCGGGGCGGTGGAAGCGGGGGGGGGGAGAGCGGGGGCGGGATAACGGAGCGGGGCGGGACGGAGGGGACGCTCGGGGGACGCGAGAAGAGTCGTGGGGGCGGAAGCGGGGCGGGGGAAATGGGGCGGGGGGGAGCGGGGCGGGGGTAGCGGGGCGGGGGTAGCGGGGCGGGACGGAGGCGGGGCGTGGGCGGGAGTGGAGCGCAGTGGAAGGAGCGGGAACAAAGGAGGCGGGGTTGGCGGGGCGGGGCAGGGCAGGGGGAAAGCGGGTGGGCCCAGGGGGAGCGGGGTGAGGCACGGGGGAGCGGAGCGGGGGGAGCGGTCGGCGGACGGAATCGGGCCGGGGCGGCATGGACAGGAGCGGGACGAAGGGGGCCGGGGCGGCGCGACGCCTCTGGGAAGGTGCTACGCGACGCGAGTGCCAGGCAGCGCCTTTGCCGCCGACGTCGGTTGGGCAACGGAAGGGCAGCTCTCTCGCCTAACACTCTGTGGGAAAGCACACTTTCCAAGACACTTGGCCAGGTTAGGGTCACTGCAGGCCCGTAAAGCAAAGCGTTGCATACTCACTGCCTATTCGGCCTACGTCATTTCTTGCTCCTCCTCCACTTCTTTTTCTCTATTTTTAATATAATTATATTTTCCTCTTTTCTCTTCTTCTGATTTCGCAGATGGATCGAAGAGTGAGTTTGAAGACATAAACCTTTTCCTCAGACCTTTAAAACTTTCAATATGTTATCCCCTGCCATTTTCAATTCCAAGAATTAAACAACATTATAGACTGTAAAAATATCATACACCTAAAATTACGTCATTTGCATATTACCAAAGGTTATATATAATTTTTGCAAATTGAGACTTTTCTTTAAAAAAAACTTGTGGTGTGTGGCCTTCCCTTAGACAATAAAATAATCTGCGCTTCCTTATTTTAACTTTTACTTGGCTTGTTACCGTAATTTCATTCTTTGCTTCTTTTCACAGGAAGAATGAGATGGAACAATATTAGTGTGTTTCCTTCATCTCTCTTCTGTTACATCTGCCTTCATTTTGTGTTGCGTTTTAACCCCTTATTCCTTTTCCTCTTTTTTGCAGTTTCCTTATTTGTTCATATGACTTTCAGTAGCAACCTCATAACAAATACTTTTCAATTAATACGATAATTGTTAGTAAGATGTTTGAAGTGTCTCGTGTGAGTTAAAACTATTTGTAGTTGCTGCTTCATTTTGCATACTGGAAAGAGAACTGAGATTTGCCGCTCTTAAACACTACTGAAATGTTTCGAAATCAAAAACATAGCATTTAATTTAAAGATCAGAGTTATATTGGTGCCGCAGTATCTGTCAAAAATACGTCAGTAATATTATACATTATTCACATCCTTCGTACTCTCGCAAATATGTCATTGCAGAGGTTTTGTGGCTCCTGAAGCAAAAACGGTTCGTTTAAATGATATTGCGAAACAATCACTTACGTTTTAAGTTCATATTTTGACCAACGTGTTAAAATATTTTCTGAGAAATTCCAAAAAATCGTAACACTAGGGCAAAGCGTTTCTTCGCTAATAGAATTTCGTAACATACTACTACCGAAACTTTGATTTCATTTCATTGTAATATGTCCCAAGCTTTGACAATCTTAAGCATTACAAAACGCAATTACAATTTCTTATCTCCTGGCATGCAACAATATTTCCAATTGCTCTTTCGTTTACAATTTAAATAATTAAAATAATTACCATTAACATTTTATGGTTATATCAAGTTTATAGGGTCAAATTTCACATTCCTCTGTTACACACGTTTTGGATACTCTATAATCACAGATAAGACATTGACAATACCAACCATTAAACGTCCAATTTGTCGAATAACTCACGTGTTTCTAAAGCAGCTACCAACCACCCAGCAATTACGTCACGAAACAATAGCAGCTATTTACAAGCAACGAGCGACGAAAACACTGCACTTACGTCTCGGACAAATCAGATCAAGGTCTTTTCCAGCCCGCACTCGCCTTGATCGTCGTCGCGTCAGGGAGAGAAATCCGGGGTTTGAACTCTCGAGCTTACGAGCTCTCCTCGCGTGCCGGCAGCCGCGGAGAGATTGAGGAGGGGAAAGGGGAGGGGGATGGGGAGGGGGGATGAAGAGGGGTGGTAGCCAACCACCCTCTCCAAACACTCGAGTCATTTTTAGGCTCCTCGCGAGCTCTCACGCGCACCGTCGCCCGACGGCCCGCGAGAGAACTTGGAAAAAGAGAAGGGAGAGTGGGGATGGTGATGGGGAAGGTACTCGGGGAGAGACGGGAAAGGAAGGGTCCTGATGGAAAATTTCGGAATTGGAGAGTCCTCGCTCCACTATAAATTATATCGCACACCTCCGATTTGAAGATTGTGAGCTAACTTGCGTGGGTGATATTCACATGTGTCAGAGTAAGTATTCTATGCAAACGCTGTATTTCGGGGATACTCAAGGTATGCTTGATGATGCCTACTATTGCAGTTTATAAAATTTCAATATTAGTAAATGTCATTATTTATGATTATTCCAATTATTTAAAATTGCGATTTAGCTACAAAAAGTAGCTCTGTTATTTAAGAAGCTGTTAACTTGAGCTTGCAATTTTTGAAAATAGAAGAAAAAAATAATTTATGGCGGAAAGGATTAATACCAGTGAATGAATTTCAAGGTTTTCGATATTCTCCCCGCAGAAAATGGTGTAACACCAGGTTTTACTCATAAGAAGAGATAATTTCTAGATAATCCTCTCCCAATTGACTTTGGATTATGATGTAAGAGATGAAGAAATATACCTCAAGAATTTTTTGCTCTATCGAAACACAAAAAGGCGGTGAAATTGCTTTCAAAGTGGTCGGAATTAAGAGGCAATTTCATCTTTTTGAATTAAAAAATGCACATTTTTTTAATTAGTACAAAATTGTATGTGACCAAAACACATCACAAATCCATTTTAGTGCCATTTCTATTTGTTATAACAAATAATAAACCAATATCAAAAACGTTGACTAAAGTGAACAAAATATTTAAAAAATGTTGAACTGAAAAAATTTTGAAAAATTATTTTTTTGTCACTCTACTGAATACTTTGACAGGGAACTAGGACGAGTGATCAATTAAAAACACGGTAAACAACCGATTGCATGAATATTGCATAAATTACTAAACACATTTGCAATTCGAAAACTTTAAAATCAGCAAATTGTCTTCATTATGAGTATTAATCCGAAATTAGTTTTTTTTACATTTGTGTTTCTCAAATTATGACAGGAGATAAAATGAAAATTATTTCCCGGAAGGTGTGGGCAAAACACACTACTTAACTTTTTTTTTATCAACACAATGTTGTAAAACTGAGAACTCTATCAACGTATTGCCCATAAATTCCATACGAAAGAGCAGCCACAAGTCTAGTGTGTTTTGTCGGGAACCCTTTGGGACGAAATAGAGAAGCATCCCTCGGAGAAAGCTGCTGTAGAAAAAAAAAAAACTCTTTTACCGCCCTCCCCTTCTCCATCGCTTCACTCAACGTCGTCAGCCATGTTCAGAGCTCCGCCCCCCCCCCGTCCCACTCCCACCCTGACACAGCTCTCGTCACAACGCCATGCGCAGCGCCGCGCCGCGACGGGGGGAGCTGCGGGGACGATGGCGGAGTGCAGGATGGCGGCGAAGGCGAAGAGGGCGGCGCGCTGCACTCGGGCGCATACATATTTGAGAGAAGCCCTTCCACGTCGCTTTCAACTGCCGCCTTCCAAGTTGGGCGGGCCCCGACGAAGTCAAGATTCCTGACGACTCGGCTTAGTTGAGCCAAGTTCCTCCTCGCGCGACTTCCGGCTTAAATAATGGGGATAATCCTTAATATTTTAATGCGACAAACAAAGTTCGGTAATCGCGGGGGCCGTGTTGTGTGACTGGCTGCAATATTCACGCAATGAGTAACGCCCGGCCTGCGGCAGCGTCGGCGGGGGGCGCCGGCAGATCTTCGCGGAGCGCGGAAAAGTGAGAGGGCAGCAACATGCTTTCGTGAGATGGAAGTTGCAGGAAGTGAGAAAGCGTAGAGTGCACAAGTTCTACGCGTGCAGCAAGAAGTCATTATCATCATCTCCATAATAATAATCATCATCATTTATGCATTAGGCATGACTTCGTGCGTAGTAACTTCGTTGGTTTCTTTACTAAACGACGTCCCCGAATACTCCTTCTACCAGAGGGTTATATACACAAAAATGGAAAGGCAGTTATGCTTGGTTCAGCCACGCTAGCTGTGCCCTCCACCTGCTTCTTTGCTCCAGTACTGCTTCATTTATGCCACTAATATGTAGATCTGTGAATATTTGTTTTAAAAAGTTGTGAACTAAAAAATAGCAAATGACTTGTACCATTTCGGCCTACAGTGTCGTGCTAGATTTAGGAAGTACCTACAACAACCTGTACTCAGATCAATTTGACATTTTGAGATTCTAATATACGCGGTATGTAATAATATCATAACTGCAAAATAATATATTGTCTAAACGTTGGAAGGTTTCTATGATAAATAATGCAAATAAGAATAATTGAGTATTGGCAACATATAAATATCTGAAATATAAAATTATTTGCACATCGGTTAGAATTTCATAATATAAAAATAGTATCGAATATTAATATCGTACAGTATGAAAATGACAAAACAGACTGGACATAATATGAGAATGAACGCAAGTTTTGAATGTTAAATATGAATATATCATTCTAATGCATAACGCTTTTCATTCTGAATTCTAAAACACACCAGTATTATTCCGATTTACATTCAAATTGAAGTTAAAAGTTAATGTGAAATATACATATGTGATAGAAAATCCATGTTTTCCTCGAATTTGGAAGCAATAGGAAAACATGATGTAAATCCAACTCTTTGCCGTTCGATGTGGTATATATTAATGTTTTGAATTCTATCACGACGGGACAATAGCGTCCACGCTATATTTACACACCCAAAACCACGCTATTTCCCTCATCCACTCTCTCCATCTTTCTCTCTTTCCTCCACGTCATCATTTTCTGCAATAGTCACCACGCAAAGAACGCCTGGCCACGACCGACCGGCCAAATTCTCGGTGAGCGCACAGGGTTTATAGAGCAATCTGCAAATGCAGCCGCGGGCTAAAAGCAAAACCCGGGAAGGAGAAGCGATCGCCACACAGGCGCCCTCCGCGCTTCACTTGAAAGAAAACAAACGGGCGGCGCCGGCAAACAAACAGG
>BOPP01000042.1:2333026-2343657 GCA_017312745.1 Gryllus bimaculatus
GGGCGCGCTGAATGCGATGCGTGTTTCTTCCGCATGATGAGTTCCTATTTCGACGCATACTTAACATAATGCTTTTGGTCCATTTCACAGATATCCACCACGTTAAATTGACAGCGCCAGTGCGTGTGTGCGTAAACGGGTTAGTGGCTTGGGAACGAGAGATAGTGGTTTTCAGTAATTTACTACATTAATTTTTTCTGGGAGTATTCCTAGGTAGTATGCGTGAAGGATCTTGATCAGTTCGGAATTGAAATTTGAAAGCATCAGAATTTTTTTAATGTCGAAAATTTACAAAGTAAATTTGTATCCTAACACTAAAAGTGTGTACTTTACATGTATTTCCTCGTTTCTCTTTTTGTACTTGTATATGATTTTGGTTTTGCAAAATTTACAGAAAGCAAATATCTTGATCTAAACGACATTCTCTTCTGAATGATATTTGGTTCACGAAGACAGTTTGGAACTGAAATCCTATTTTTGCGTTGGTTTCTATAACATACCCCATCCAATGTGAAATTTATTGATTTATTGAATTTTTTGATCTGATATTATCATATATAACAATGCTTATGTCTCATTAGAAATATTTACGCACAACTTTGTAATTGATATGGTTTTCTTCCTGTATACGTCTTTAAACACACTGATGTTCATGTATATTGTTTGTCTGCATATTACATGCAGTAACATATTACATACATTGTGTGTATGTGCATATTACGTGCATTAACAAAAGTAAATTAATTCAAGAATTATTATGGAACTAACACAGCCTGTCCGGATGCTAGAGAACAATATAATACAATTTGGTTTTAATTGGCTTTCCACATATTTAACAAGAGTATACAATATCTAATCATTTTTGTCGACAAAGTAGCCAATCATATAGAATACAACACAATATAACGAAACATTACAGCTACTTCACAAAGGCTGCTCCAACCTCTTGTGAAATGTCCTAAACCCTATCTCCATCCTAATTTTTTCCCAATTCTGGCCGCTGGGTAGTGACGCAGGAGCGCATAGTAGCAGACGTGTAAGCGGACATACTAACTGGCGGTCCTACTAAAAACTGACTGAGACGAGGCGTAACATATAATGACTTCCTAGGACCTTTCTAGGTACTTACTAGGTAATGGAGTCTTACGCCTAAGCGCACTAATTAGCAGAGGATTACTCCCAAGAGCAAAGCGCTCAACGCCCCTAAGGGGATTGGAAACGCGTTGCGTCAATTCAAGCGCTACCATTTTTTTAATAAAAATACTTCAAAGGATTGTAATACTACTTCTATACCAATATTTAATGCGATGCACTCCTTTTAGTCCAATCACACACATTCGATACGTAGAATTGACTCCCATTTCATTGAGAATTTGTTCCGTAATGCAACCGAATGAATTAAAGAGATGGGGACTCTCTCAAACACAGTATTCACGTAATACACAGAACCGCATATTTCAAAACGTGAGAAAGCAAGCACCTTGTAAAACACACGAAAGAAAAAAGACGGATAGAACGGAAACAGTTTATTACATGCACGTTACTTTTCCCATTACTATAAATTAGTTGTCCAATAAACAAATAACACCCTTTGGTGCGTGATTTTAATTGATTTCTACTTAAATAATTTATATATTACTGTAGTCATCACCGAATTCTTATTCCACAATTTTCTGTAAGTAATAAAAAAACACAGCAAATGTACATACAACACAGCGACTGAGTTAACAAAAGATGATTTAAAACCGACAGCGGGCATGACGTAATTGGATAATTCTCAAGGATTTATTAAGAATCATAAATACTGGAATGAAGTCAGCCGCTGCGGTCGTAGCGAAAAAAAAACGCATATCCCCACGTGAACGGGCGACCAGGTGTCCCAGCGGCCGGCTTATCTATCGGCTCACGAACGTGGCAGACACGTCGCTCCCAAGCATACAAATCAGCCTCTTGAAGGACACGCGGATCGTAAACGGACCGCAGTAATGGCTGTAATAACAATTATAACTGTCGTAATTGGAGAAGTGGTGTAATAGAAGGCAGCTCCACTTCGACAAACGTATGACGAGGAAGGTTCGGCGAAAAAGAGAGCTGAAAAATGTAGAACCCGAATGTCGGAAACAACGAAAGGGAACGCAAGGGAAATCAACGGGGTAAAATGAAAAATATAATAAACAGACGTAAGTTATTAATTAGTTTATGAAATTATAGTGTAAAACATTTGGAAAATTACAAAAAATAAGCAAAAATAATAAAAATAAAATCACAAAATGTGATATCTTGTGATCACGAGGAAATCACGAAGCAAATAGCAGTGGTGGTAGTAAAAGTACTAAAACAGGACATAACAAAGCGACTGCACAATTGCAACGTTTGGATAATACACGAACGAGAAATGAAAGACTGGTCTGATATTGTACCAACAATTCCCGTTAGGTGATTAAATCGAAGACAAAAGTTAAATAGGAGTGTATAATAATCACGAAAATAAAATAATAGTTATTTCAATTACGAAAATAAGAGAAATTCTCGAAGGGAAACATAGACAAAACTTGAAAGATCACCTTCAACAATCCTTTCACATCCTCATACACTTCGAATATGAATACTCTTAAACTTTTCCATCCAACACTTTCACAAACTATGTACGAATTTTCCCTAAGAACGGTGCAGCAGAAGTTTTTTCTTTCCAATCCGCATGAGGACAAATGATACAGAAATTCACTATTGAATCGTTCCGGCCTAAGAAGCTCTTACCAGTAGTACGAAAGTGGTCAAAGAACATTCCAGAAATCCATATTTCGTGTAGATTCTCTGAACTAAAATAATGAATTGCTTCAAGCACTTACTTTGCCACACTTTTCTGTACGAAGCACGCAATGATAGCTTGTAAAGGTGAACAAAAACTACGATCAAATAATGCGAAATATGTACTCTACTCACTTAATTAGTAATCCACAATGAAAGCTCGGTAGATATATCTCTCTTTCAAATAATCATTAGTGTGGTAACATTTACCTACTACATGATTCTTCAACTTATAGTCCTAATAACCTATTAATGATAACATGACTGACAATAATTATATTATTAATATCTAACATTTACAAGTATGTACCAGTTTGACCATAATTCCTTTTGGGAGAGTGTACTGTGAACAATGACAGGTGTTTCAGGCAGACATATTGCGACCGTCATCCAAACAAAGAATGCAAACATACTTCACAAAACATAAGACCCCGCCCGAAATAAATTAACCAGGAAACGACTGAGACACACTCGCGTAGAGATTAGCTGCATTCTCCGTGACGACAGGTGTTTCAATCGCGCACTTCCCGACCGTTTCCTCCGCGAGGAACGCGGCGATAGCTCCGACCGATGATCGTAAATCCGCGCAACGCAGCGAAGAAACGGAGCAACGGCTTCTCCCTCCGCCTTCTATATAATACCGCACGCACAAAAACGACCCGGAACGAGACGGCGCGGCGACTAGCGCGCTCAGTGCGCCTGCGCAGAGCGTCTGCGTCGCGTGGCCGGCGCGAGGGCGAGGCGCTGGGCAGGAATGCGGCTGCGGAACAAGAAGAAAGCACCGTTTTACGCACGAGGCTTAAACTCGGGTGTGGTCAGGAAACGACAAGTGGGGGAAATTTTGAGGTTTTACAATAGTTTTATAACAATGCATCAAATAGGGTGTGTTACGTACTTATAAAAGTTTATTACATTAATGAAATTGATGTAAGTAGATATTATATTTCTGATAAATGTAGATAAAAGCGAAAATTATTTATTTTTCGAATTTTATGTTTATGATAAACTACGGATACGTCGATAACGATATATAAACTTACTGTCTGCTAAATTGTTGAATTTAAGTTCGGGCTCTCTATATACGATTTTCAAATAATATTTCGTATTGTAAATATATTTTTTGCTTAACATACGCATGTACAAACCGTGTGTAACTATCATGAAAATAATGATTTTGCTCTGATGCGATCTATTTATCGAAATTCTTTTGAATAAATTAAGTAAAATTAATCAATATTGGCCATCGAGCGGGGCATTTGCGTTTGACACCACCGCCAGAGGTGAGTTGTTCTAAACATTTGTGGCATTGCGATCACTAATACATTGGAGTGAAGCAGCACGCCTCAAGGAGGAGGCTGAGCAAGACACTTCAAGAAAATGCAAGGCGGAAGCGAAAACGGAAGAGAAAAATTGCTTTGGCAGAAGGCTCGAGACAAAAGCGCCTATTCATCCAGAAAGTTTCAATAGTTTGCAGAATTTAATTTGGAAACGGCGAATTGATACATTTTATCATTTATTCGTTATTTGTATCATTAATTTAATTACTCAAAAAATAATATTGTGGATTCCAGTAACCTGAGAAAACGCGACCTGCCTTGGGACACTTAACAAAAATGAATTTGAGCGATAATTATTTGATGGACTTATATCGACCCAAAGCAACCTGTCGAAAGCTCGTTTTGCCTACCGTTAATTCCACATGGATAGGCTGTGAATGGAACTCGGGAGCCAAGCAACAGAAAGCACAGCACATGCACTGAACCACGACCAGAGCCCCCCCTCCAAGCGATTATGCTGGAGCGGCCGGTCTATTCGCGCGGTCAGCGCCAGAGGCGCGGTCCAAGAACGCAACGGGAGAACGCAGCGGCAGCGGCGGCGGCGGCGGCGGTGGCGGCGGCAGAAGAAGAAAGTGCGTGGCGAGAGGGAGAGACCTCCGCCCCCGGCGCCACGCGTCGGCGCGCAACCAGGCCTCCAGGCTACAACTGGAGCGGCGAGTCCGACTCACGTGGATCTTGGCGTACTTCGGGGGTACTTCCATGAAAGAAAAAACTTATTCACCGGCTTAGGTGGCTCAGGGCGTCGATTGACCCCGCAGTGCCTCTAGCCGAGAGGTCCTAGGGTTTGGGTCTCAACAGTGGCAGGATTTTCGCCTCTAATTACATAGCTGAGTGGAATTCACCCGCTGTCTGGAGGATAAATCCATCAGCCAGCTGCTCCGGTCAGTAGTTCTCCATAGGGCTGGGAAAGATTGATTTTTAATATCAATGTTTGGTAACATGAATGTTTAGGTATTGATATCGCATCACAATTCTACACCAGTATTTTGATTTCTGAGTCTGCACCATGCAACACCTTGGCTGCCGTTAAGCGTCTATACGTTTTGCGATGCGGCTACCGAAAATTAAACACATTTCAAATACAGTATTTTATTTTTTTATTTATAGAAAAATATACATTTCTTGAGGTAAATAGAGTATAATAGCGTATAAATAGCAAAAAAACGGTGTAAAAGTGCCTAATTAACATCCTCTTCATACCACATTTCATTATACGACGCACGAGATCTCTTTCCACAGCGAGTGGGTGGCGCTCTGGACCCGAACGGCGCGACGCAGCGGCTCGCATCGGCCGACGACGCGGCCGCGAGCGCCGCGCAGCCGTGCTCCTCGCGTGGACACGCATCACGCACCCCCGGCGTCGGAAGGCGCCGCATTCACTCGCCATTATTCATCGCGCCTCCGCGCGCTTCCGTCTGCGCGGCTTTTTCGGCCGTTCCCCTCTCGCGCACGTTGGCCGCGAATGGGCCAAAAGGGGCGATTTAAAGAAGAAACATTTTGAAAAGGGAAGAAAAAAGAAAGAAAAAAAGAAAAAGAAAAAATGAAAAAAGAATAAAAACATGAAAAAAGAAAAAGAATAAAAGAAAAAAGGGGAAAAAGAAAAGAGAAAGAAAAAACGAAAAAGGAGAAAAAAACATAAAAAAGAAAAAAGGAAAAAGGAAAAAAGAAACAGAAAAAAAGAAAAAAGAATAAAAACATGAAAAAAGAAAAAGAATAAAAAAGGGGAAAAGAAAAGAGAAAGAAATAACGAAAAAGGAGAAAAAACATAAAAAAGAAAAAAGTAAAAAGGAAAAAAAGAAAAAGGGTAAAAAAGAAAAAAGGGGAAAAGAAAAGAGAAAAAGTAAAAAGATATAGTGCCCTGTGAGAAATTTTAGTGACCATTCCGGTTAACTGAGTCATTTTTCATGACCGAGATCATTTTTCATGACCGCAGCCATTACAAAGAGAGATTTTTATATAATTTCTGTGCATATTTGTTCGATTGGTATAAGAAGAGATCAGAAATGTTCCTTAGGTCAACAACCCAAAAGAAAATTATCCACGTTGCATTTAGGAGCTTTGCCGATTTCGGTTTATCGCCTGAACATTCACTAGCAACATTCTATACGTTAATATTGTATACTGATAGTGAATTAAAGTAAATACTATTATTACAATTCTTAGAATATTTTATTCAGTAATACGTGGAAGAGTAATGAAATTTAACTCGTGTTTTAGATATTCCTCGATATTGATAATTTTTTAATTCGTTCTGATATTAGATTTTTAGAGTGCATGCTGTGCGTCATTCAGCAAAGTATTGTAAATTATAGAAGACCACACTTTTTTCCAGTTAGCGACTCTTTGGATATGATATAAAGTTATCTAATCCAAAGAATAAACATTTCTTTCAGAAAATTAGAGATACTTTAATGAAGGATAGGACGTTTCGTAATATATTTTACTGCATTTCGTAGATGAAAGGAATGTTGGTATGGGGGCCATTCAAACTAACATTATCGCGAAACAAAACATTGAAATGTTAATAAATAGATTAACTTTGTGTTGCAGATTTGAAGCCCAAAATATTGTTTGCTTCACAAATTCACACTAAAAATCCCTTAAACAGTTATTTTTATTGAAAATCCACATGCGTTATCATGTGAGGCTTTTGGCAGAACGTTAAGAAATATACAATAATTTTAAATTTGAACAGTTGAATGAGATACAAAATGTAGCTAATGCATCGTATGAAAAATAAATAAAATTGATTTGCTGTAGATGATATTTATTGTTGAAGAGAAAGGCTAAAGATGATAATAGAAAGGTTTCGTCAATTTTCGTTTGATTCTATAATGATGAGGGTAATATTTTCCTTGATGACCCGGAGTGCAGATGTTATATGATTTATACGGGAATAAATTTAGTGCAGAGTTGTAGAAAATAATTTTTGCAAATGCAAATGAAAAGAATGCAAAATGTGTTATGAATTTGTCCATTGGGCTTTTAAACAAGTTCTGAGGCAAGAATTTTGAAATGCTTGAATTTTGTTAATTTTTGAAGCGGAACTCCAGATTAGACAAGCATAAGTGAGAATGGGACGAATCATTGATTGATAAATTCGAATTCTGGTTTCGACGTTAAGAGAATATGAATATTTAACTAATGGAATAAGTTGGTGCCAACGTTTATTGGCTAAGGAGATTCTGTGAAGAACATTGTTTTTCCAGGGAAGTCTTCTGTCCATTGAAACGCCCAAATATTTGATAGGTTCATTAGAAGAAAGCCATGGTACATTGTCTCTACGAAAAAGTCAAAGAGGTAAGATATTATAGTGTCTTCAAGAAAGAAAAATTGCGTTACATTTTGAAACGTTGAATTGTATATGCTAGTTGAGCAGTTGAGACGATTGAACAGTGATGACGAAACAGCGTGATACAAATTTTTTGGTGTCATTTCGTCTCACCGTGCGCCGCTAGTGCAGCAACTGCGCGCCGCGGAATCAATCCTTCCCCATCCCCTGCCACGCCCACCGTCCCCACTTCCAGCCCGCAGCGCACAAAGAGTTTGATTTATTAATGAAATAATTCCAAGAAGATAAAGAGGTCTTTTTATTTCTCCCCTGCAACGTTCCCCCTTCTCCGCCCGCATACACCCCCACCAAAAAGAGGGAAAGATGTGGCTTTTCTTCGAAGAAAAGGGGCAGTTTCTTTTTGGCTTCCGCCGCAGCTTCTTTTTTTCTTTTTCCTACGGATTCCCGCGGAAGGGGAATACTAATTACATGTGAACCTGGCAGTACCGCGGACGGCTTACAGGAAGTTAAATGCATTGCGTGAAGTCGTGAGCGATCTCCTGGTGGCTAACGAGGGGAAGAACTTCACAGACGGTTTTAGCGTGTCTGGGAGGAAACACAAGTTACAGCATTTTTGTACCAGGGGAGGCAATCTTATACTCTACTTCATACCTTTGCGAAACCAAGATGCATTTCGAAGAGAAAAAAGGATGAATGTAGGTGGCCATACAGGTAGAAGATCTACTTTTAAACGAAAGTGTAGAGAGGAAATATATATTTCTATAGAGTGTTATTCGTGTTCGTGAAAACAGTCACAGTGAACTTCACAGGTAGGAGTATTAAATGATCGTCTATGCACAAGAAAAGTGATGTTCACCTACTCGTGAGAGGCGCATATGTGCACAGTAGCGAAAAGGAGATGGAAAAGAAAGAGAAAGGTAAAACGAAGAAGAAGAAGAAGAAGAAAATAAAGATGAAATCTATCGACGGTTTTAATGTCTCTGACGGAGCAGACAGCGCGTAATATATTTTGGAGAGGTTTCAAAACAAACAGGATTATTAGACGTTGAACATAAATTACTGCACTAATGTTACGGAGTTACTAGATAATAGTGGGTTCTTTCAATTAGTTGAATTTCAAGTTCATTTACAAACAAGGCGAACACCGTTCAACTAAACAAGATCGCTACGTCTGGTTAAGTCGCTTTCAGACATAATGTAAAGCATAAAAAATAAAAGGGCTGTATAAAACCAACGATACCAAACATTATGCGCAGTCCCTTGCCAGAAAGCACAACCCGGGAAGCAGAACACTCCCGAGTGGAGATTCCGATATCTCGTTCCAATGGGAACAAACTTTAAATTAGATCCGTCTTGAAAGTACTTCCCCTCAAGAACAACGTTGCGAGAGGAAGAAACCAGTAACAGCCTAAAACACAATGAAAAACCCCAGACTGAAAACCGAAATCCGCAGGAGGATATGTGAAACAATTTCCAAGATACACAGCCGACTGGAGAAGTTTCCCCGGAGGAGAAGTTGGAATCCGTGACTGCCTCATCCCATGCCTCTCGACTCGCAAGGCTGAGTACCTTGACAGTGGGAGAGGGTGAAGATATATAAAGAATGCTCGCTTTAAGATGATCCTCCTTGTGCTAGGAGCATCATGAGATACCCATGCCGGGATCACAGTCCATTTGTATCACCGGGGTTCTCCTAATTTCAGATTCATGTTCACTTTGCTGATGAGGCTTCTACAAAGGAAACATTTTGGTGAAATATGTTTTTCTATCAAAAAGACAAAAAGTAAAAAAAAATATTAAATGCTTTAATAACAACTTTCAGTTACATGAACAACATGAATTCTAACTGAAATCAAACATGTTCGCTTTAAAATGATCCTCCTGATGCTAGGAGCATCATGAGGTATTAATCCTGGGATCACACTCCATTTGTATCACCGAGGTTCTCTTAATTTCAGATTCCGATTCAATATGCCGATGAGGCTTCTACGAAGGGAAACATTTTTAAATGTGTTTTTCTATCAAAAAGACAAAAAGTAAAAACAATCTGAAACAACAACTTTCAGTTACTTGAATAGGACAACATAAATTCTAAGTGAAATCAAACGGGTGTTTCCTAAAAAGACTAAAGATGAAGACTCGAGTTGCAATACTTAAAATTCTCAGTTTTAGACGTGAACTAAAAGTTACTAAATGCTCTATTGCACGATATGTACCCATGTTACTAGAACATATTTTATCAGATTTTTATTAACGGCGAAATCTCTGAAAAAATTAGTCTCTTGTAGAAATAACAAGAATTTCTCATAATACATAACCTGTGACTACGAAGTCGTTTTAGATACAGAATGATTCAGTAAATATGGGTGGGAATCGTCCCTAAAGAAAATGCAATTTTTAATATTATTTAATATTTTTATTGATTAAATACATTATATACTATATTTTTATTTTATAGAATGTATTAAACAAATCTACGGCTAATTAGGCCCCTTTTCATAAATATAACCAATATCTAAAAAGTGTTAATGAGCTTGCAATTTTGGAATTGCTACGATACTTGGGTATTCTAAAAAATTGTAGTTAAGAACCAATGTAGCAAGGCATCAGACCTGTTTTCGGACGAGAACACCGTAAGAATCTCTGTATACCGAAAATCAAAAAGCTAATGTCCAAACTGAGATATTTCTATGAATCACAATTTCTCAGAAAATAATTTACATTCAGCCTTAGAGTTCACGACAGGAATCAACGGTTTTCGGAAACACTTTAACAAAGGAGAAGCGCAATTTTGAACACAATATTTATCAGCTTCTTGAGCAAGTGTCTTAAGAATATATTATTACGTAAAACTAGGAAACACACGGAAATGGAGGCACGTCACTTTGCCAATATACATGTTAGTAGGACACAATGTGTTGTCTTCAACGTTTTAACATTTTCCATATTGGCATATCCACGCAAAATACACACGAGACCCGACTGAACAGTTCAACCCCATTCTGACGGTGGTTCTCCAGCCAGGAGACAGACTTGACTGAGGCAAAGAAGCGTCAGCAGGATCGGTCCGCGGATGGACGCCGCCGGCCGTTGGGAGATGATCGCCCAAGTATTGACTCCGAATCCGATTTCAAAACGCGCCCTTCCCGCCGGCCGCGAGATTCGATAAAGCTTCCGCCCGGTCGAGCGACGTG
>BOPP01000042.1:2345588-2357981 GCA_017312745.1 Gryllus bimaculatus
AGACTGCCTTTTGTCGGTTTGTTCACCGCCGCCTAGCTCCGCTCACGCTCCTAAATCCGGTGACGTGGCTACGGGGGCGTTCAGGGTGCTTTGGAATCCTGTCGTCCTAAAAAGCGCCAGCACAGCTGCAGCGGTAACCAACCGCTGACGCACGGGAGTGAACGGGTTGCATGTTGCGATGGATATTTATTTTATTAGAAAAAAAAAGAATTGCGACGGATGACACAGTAGGTGAACAAGTTCTAGATTTCGCTGGCTTTTTTTAAAAGAAAAATAAATACACGACTGGCGTGGTTTCATCGATTTGTTTGTCTTTCTGTTGCTGTCGTAACATTTTTTTCTTCTTCGTGTTTTAAGGGTGATCTGTCTCGCAGAAGCACAAACTCTGATCATTCTGATGAGTTTTTCCTCTTTTTATTTTTTATTTATTCTTTATTTTTATTTTATCTGACTTTGGATTGCGAAACACGGTACTTCTAATTACACCTGGGTCCAAAACATGTTATTTGAGTAACATTGGCGGGTACTCATGGATATTCCATCAAACCAGCACCACTCCCTAAAATTGGAAAAAGAACAAATAACTAGCAGAAACGTCAAATTGTTCATCCCTTTATCTCTACCGTCGACGTTTTTCATATTTTCTCTTTTATTCATTTAAAGGTGTCAGGTTTCACACACGTTTCGACACAGTCGCAACACTGGACAATCGGAGTAAAGGTATTTGTTTGTATTTTTTTCTGCCAGAGACAGACTTCACAATCCCTTTAAAACAGCCTTTACAAGAGAACCGCTACCTGGGAGGTAGTTTGCTTGGCAGCGACTGCTGACGTGCCATGTGTAGCGGAAGGCGCGAATGATTTGGGTACATTATATCCTGTTCCATTTGCCAGATGCGCAGTAGGTTTCAAGACATGATGAAAGATGGCGGATGGCGACAATTGAAAACTCTTGCCTCAGAGAAGACAAATCGCAATATATAATCTCACTCATCGTAAATTAATTTGTAACTACGTCCGTCCTGAGGAAGGCTCTCTCTCTTAGAGCTTGAATTTTCGTGTAATTACATCTGCGGCTGGTGCAAGAGGGGCCAATGTTAATATTCAAAGTTTCATAGAATGGGTAATGTTCTTACACCATTGTAAAAACACAACAATCGTAGGAAAATGTAAAGATCGATAGTGAAATCAAGGGATACAACGTTTGGCTTTGGTCTTTCTTGCACTGAAGGAAGGGGACACGTTGGCCATACAAACAAAAAATCACTAAAAACTGACACTGGTAATTCTTGCTCCAAGCCATATATATATATACACATATATACACATATATATACGTATATATATACATATACATATATATATATATGTGTGTGTTATACTGTTGTTGGTGCTGTAAGAAAAATACATTTTCTTTATTCTAAAACATGTCGTGATTCCCACCTTCGCGCTGTTAAACTAAGAACTTTCCAGAGGAATGAGTGGGACGATTGTTGAGAAGTAATATTGAATTTAAGTATTAATAGAAGTGCTAAACAGAAAGCGTAGTTCAGCTTTAACATTGTCTTTTCTTGTTATACAGTAAGGTTTACAATTTGTTTAGGTCAAATCAGTCTTTGTTTAATAATTTAATGTAAGGTATAATCATTATGATAAATAATGTTAATAGACTTAATGTAGATGATTTGTTCATAAAAAGAAAATAAATATACTTCTGTTTACAGGGAAAACAATTTAGTTATCACTAACCCACATAAACAATGTCATATATAATATCATTATATTACTTAAATAATATATATGTCTTGCTGCAATTAGAAGTTGGGAAGAATAAGAATACATTCAATTAGTATATTCAGAATCACATTATTGAGGTTAGTTCACTCGATTTTAGACATTAGCATGCATTACGTATACCCAACCAATCAATATTAAATACATATTTCAAGATTTCTTCTTTACATTTAAAATATAAGCATTGTCGATTTTATTTTCCCGGAGCATCCACCTTTGTTTGTTCCTTCTTTAAAAATAGTTATTTCTTATTCACTCAAGTAGTATGATACAATAATGCATTAATCTGAAGAACACTATAATTAAGTTACTCATGAATTGCAGAAGAAATAATGTGGATTACGTGATGCGCGTTTGTAAACTTAGTTTACTTCTGTATATACATTTTCACGCGTGCAATCAATGATGTTTTTTTTCTAAAACACGTGCGGTAACATAAACTATGCCACTGACAACGTGTCAAATTTGCAAGTTTCCCACAATTCGAGCTTGACAAATACAAAGACGCTGGAACAAGGACCGCCGACTGTATGAACGAACTACTTGCTGACTACTGAATGAAGACAAATTCACGAAAAGCAACTAACATTCTGAATTGAATACTTAAAATTTACTTTTCAAAAATATGTTTATTGTATTTACATATTCGAAATGGTAAAAACAATAAATAAAAACACAAATAAATGGCATTAGTTGTGTCCAATAAACAAGTAAAAACTGCAAGCCGATGAGACATTATCTTAACTCTTATATTTCAATTATAATAAATATAAACAAATATATTAAATAATATTGTTATACTAGGAACATTCTAAGCTTACTTTATATCCTAAACAAACCGCTTCCTGCCATTTGAATTCAAACTTGTTAAACCATCACCTCGGGGGAAGCTTTAACTATTTATTGACATTGAGTTTTGCGTCCAGCAGGAGATATCGATACATGAGGCGAACTCCCGCTATCGGGGGGCTGACAGCGCCGCGCCGCATAGTTGTGGTTCCTTCCGCGCTCGGTACGGCCTGAGACCCCGCCCCCCACCTAGGGCGCTTTAGGCGACGCAACAGGACGCAATTCCGCCCGTGCCTCCGCACTCCCCGGCTGACTGGGCCGCACGCTTCTCCCGCGCTGCTCGCTTTGCATCGCTCCTGGATTTTAGTTGCATGGTTCCGTCGCACTTCGTTCCATCGCATGGCGTTCCGTGGCTCGCGGCCTGGACTTTTGACCAGTTCCGTAGCAACGCCCGCCGCGCTCACGAGGCTGGATCTGCCGCGTTTGTCAGGGCTTGACGGATACACAGGAACTTTATGACAGTATTCGTCGCACCCCACACTGCGCTTTCTCGCACCAGGCCTCGCGTTGCTGCGCGACTTGGATTTACTACTCGCGCCCCCCGCCACCGCTTCTTCCACGCAGGCTCTCTCGTTTTGTGCTGTTCGCGTAGCGCATGGAGACTTTTATGACATGGTTCCGGTCCACGCCATGCCGTTCTTCCACGTACGCCTCGCGGTGCCTAGCTTTGTACGCGTAGCCATGGCACTTCTTCGGTCTTCCGTCCACGCCACGCCGCTTCTTCCACGTACGCCCTCGCGTCCTATGCTTTGTACGCTAGCCATGGCACTTCTTCGGTCTTCCGTCCACGCCACGCCGCTTCTTCCACGTACGCCCTCGCGTCCTATGCTTTGCTACGCGTAGCCATGCACTTCTTCGGTCTTCCGTCGCTCACGCCACGCCGCTTCTTCCACGTACGCCCTCGCTCCGATGCTTTGTACGCTAGCCATGGCACTTCTTCGGTCTTCCGTCCACGCCTCGCACGCTCTTCTTCATCGTACGCCCTCCGTTACTATGCTTGATACGCGTACCATGGCACTTCTTCGGTCTTCTGTCCACTCCACGCGCTTCTTCCACGTAGGCCCTCGCTCCTGATGCTTTGTACGCGTAGCCATTGGCACTTCTTCGGTCTTCCTCCACGTCTTCACCCGCTTCCTTCCGTACGCGCCTCGCGGTTCCTGTGCTTGTGTAGCGTAGCCATGGCACTTCTTCGGTCTTCCGTCCACGCCACGCCGCCTTCCAGCGTACCCCTCGCGTCCTATGCTTTGTACGCGTAGCCATGGCACTTCTTCGTCTTTCCGTCCACGCCACGCCGCTTCTCCAACCAGGCCCTCGCGTCTATGCTTTGTACGCGTGCCATGGCACTTCTTCGGTCTTCCGTCCACGCCCGCCGCGTTCTTCCACGCAGGCTCCGCCGAGTTCTTGTGCTTTGTACGCGTAGCCACGCACTTCTTCCGGTCTTATCGCCACGCCTTCTTCCACGCAGGCTCCCGCTTTCTGGCTTTGTTACGCGTAGCCATGCGCACTTTGTTTCGTCTCCGTCCACGCCTCGCCGCTTTCTTCCACGCAGGCTCCCGCGTTCTGTGCTGTACGCGTAGCCATGGCACTTCTTCCGTCTTCCGTCCACGCCACGCCCGCTTCTTCCACGCAGGCTCCCGCCTCTTGCTAGTACGCGAAAGTCATGCACTCTTCTCGGTCTTCCGTGACATGATTGCGTTTTCCCCTTGCCCTGTTACCATTCATGGCATAAGTTGTCTCCTTAACACAGTTTTATTTCTTCATTGTTATGCCCCAGTTTCCTATATATTTAGAGGGAAGTTATTCCGCAGACAATAAATCGTAAAAGTAGGTACATACTGTTCCATAATTTCAGAAGGGTATTTTTACTCTCTCAGATCTTTGTTTTCGATACGAACATAACCAATCTAGAGCAATGCTACGATTGCTATAAGAAGGTAATATTGAAAGTGAAATGTGGATGACGTCTGGTTATCCTAACGTCTTTCGTGCTGGTTATTTCGTAATGTATTATGTATGCCACTTTATTGTTCCTTTCATCAGCCCTTGTCCTGTTTCTGTTTTGGACTTTCGTGTTCTGTCCCTTGAACTGACATGTTTGAACATGCAAAACTTACATCCGCTCTTCTTCTGTTCCTATACTCAATATGCACAGTCGCCATCCTTGTTATCTCTTCTGTCCTTACTCATATAAATACACTTCCTATTCTACACTATTGCACGTGTAGGGTAACCCGATAGGAAATTGTAGTTTGGCCAGGATGGAACAGTGCCCAGCTGCGGGAAACACACAAAGGAAAAAAATACCAGCAAGCCGACGTGTAGGTCGGCAACGAATCTCTCATTCCAGCGGGGGAAGGAATATTGCCACTTGCCGGAATGTAGGATGCCCTACACTCATGTTATTAATGACCGTAGAGCTGAGCGCTCTCATACACTAAATCGTCAATGAATCCATCTCTTTCCCTTCTCTCGCCGTCCCTCAAATTTTCGATCCAGACTCTTGGTTTGTCTCGCATTCGTCCGTCACCGATCCTCCACCCTTCACCACGTCGTCGCCTTCCGGCCCCGCACAGCCCCTCCCACTCGCCCACGCGCCTGCCCGGCATTCCGCCTGCACCCGTGCGCGCTCTTTAATTAACTTTTTCAGTTCCAGCTGTATTGACTGACCGCCCAAAAAAGTGGCCCTCTGCGGGTCGCGGCCGCTGTTGGAAGAGAACCCGGCCGGGGGCTTTGATACGCGCCGAAAGAGAAAGCGCACTGAAACTATGCTTCTAGTTATGCATCACTCCGTTGCACACACGTGAATCGTAAATAAAGCAAACGGAACACCGAGAACAAAGAGCAGGGGAAATGAATCTGCGCGGGCGGGGATGCGAGAACGAAATGAACACTCACGCCAATGCTAACATTCTGAGAGCCTTTCCGTACGTAGTAGTTGGGAGTGTGGGTCTATTGAAGCTTCCTAGACCAGCTTGAGCTTCAAGGCCGGCTTGAGCTCCAACTGTGAGGAATTTAGAAAAAGCAGGGTCGAATATGTCACTGCCCGATGAGACTTCAAGAGATCGTTTGTCCTGGAAAATGTTCGATTGATATTATTTTCCACGATACATATTATGTAGTAGCCCATTTTCATTACGTGTTATCAATATGAGCAGTATTTGCTATTACAGCAGTATATGCTATTCTAGCAGGATTTATTCACTGATACCCCTTATTTACAGGATTAACAATTAACCGAAAGTGATTAAAAATACAATTTACAGTAATATTTATCTACTAGACTTCTAGAGACCTGATTACTCGTTTGTGTGTCGTGTGATCGATCAATTTTAGGTGCCCTACCTTAAACAACCTGTCGCGGACTGTTTGGCCCTTCTCTTTCCATACTTTACTCACCACACTCCTTAGGGTTGAGCAAAGGGCTGATCGCGGGACACTCCGACAATATAGCGGAAATACGTCTGTATGAAAAAGGTTTGAATACGATTGCAGTAATATAGAAAGAATAATACATGAAAAATAATATATACATAATTATTTAAATATTTCCTTGAATTGCTATTTATATAATTGTGGGTTGACCCAATAGAATTATATAGTAAGATTCTTGAATTTGGGTAATAAGTTATTGATTTAATTTACATTATTGACGTTTTTTTTATTCAACCTTCATCAGAGGCCCAATAATGAGGGTACAGTGTTTTTAACATGGGAACATTCCGTTTTTCACCTAGTATTCCGTGTATATTTCTTATTCTAATTATACATTAAAGTATAAATAACCAATGTTTATGTAACCCCGACGAACACGGAAAAATAGTAGAAATGTTGTCAATCTAAAGTAAAGCAAGCAATCAAAGCAATAATTAATAATCCAAGTCCATTCAATAATCCATCTCACGAATTTTTCGAATTTATTTTTAACTGGTAACAAACAAATCAGATGTAGCAAATAACTTCGTACACTAACAGCTCCGCAGGCGACAGTAGAATGTTATATTTTCTGTTGTTTAGCTTGAAATGCAATATGAGTGCGTGAGTATGTATGCGTGTGTAAAATAAACAGATTCTATTCTTTATTTCTACTCGCAGTGCTTCTACCTAGTGTTTGTGGTCAGTGGCATAATACAAAGTTAACTCAAGAGAAATTGACAGTGAAAAAGTTGGTCTAGAACATAATATTCTGGGTAAAAAACACAATATTCTTAATACAAAACAAAAATTACCAGACTTCGGAATATTTTTTTATTGGCCTAAAATGTTTATAAGCGTCAATCCCCAACAGTGTTATTTTTTTTATTTATTCACTTTGTTAGAGCTACTAAATCGCTTTCATTATTCTTGTTTGTGGAGTACTTTAATACAGATAATGTTGACTCTTGAATCGCGAACCCTTTACAAAAGATGGTAAATAGGTTTTTGGAAATGCTGTTTACCACAAATATTGCACGCATTTCTCCTAACATTGAAATTAGTTTAATACATGAAGATTCTAATATTACATATCTATATTATCTGTATATCTTAAAGAAATAATTATGTAATATATCTACTTTTTCGAAATTTACAAAACTAGATTGTTATTTCACGTCACGAAGTTGTTCTTAGTAGTTTATGGTGTTACCTACCAGACTAATGAGAACAACTCTGAACATTATGTCCTACATGACCTATAACTACTGGCATTACAAGCTTGTACATGCAGACATTCACTAGCCCATTTTACTCTAGGGTGAAAACCTACATGTGTGTCCCTCACTAATATGTACAACACAGATCTAGGCAATCGCTAGTAATTGATTTAAATGTGTTTTAATCCACTGATTGAAAATAGCCTTATTGTTAGTCTTCCCCTTTATCCAAAATCCTAATGCACAAGGGCGCTCACATATTTTAGCGAAACAATATATAATTTTTACATGAAAAATTGAATGTTCTATGCATCTGCTCAAGGTTTGTCCACCCGTAGATAACTAATCAATACAGAAGTCCATCATACCATTCATGAAAACCAGATGATTTATCAATTCCAAAAGAGAAAAAGATAGAAATTACTTTTAATTTAGCAAACTATTTCTTAGTTAAAATATTCCCATGGTAAATATCCCTAGAATAGCAGGAATTCAAACTTTGTTGCCTCATTAACAAGCGAACAACCTAATCGCTCTGCTGCTTCTACCCACTAGTTCATAGTTTTGGGGGCTAATCTCTTTCCTTGTATTATATTTATTTTAGAATACATACAAATAGAAATATTGGTAAAAAGTGAGAATCGCTTTGAATTATTGAGCCTTTATTTTAGAACAATCGATATAATCAGCATAAAATGTTTATATATATTTAAGGCAACTCACTTAAAAGCAGCTTTCCGAGAAATTTACTGAATTACAGATGTTATTGAGTAGTTATCAACAGTTTGTTAATTCCTACTGTTCATTTATGCAATGTCTTATAATAACAATATTTTACCATGATTAGCCATTTCTTGTAATAATAATAATAATAATAATAATAATAATAATAATAATAATAATAATAATAATAATAATACCAAGCAATTTAAGGAGGTAGTATTCATCTGTTTACATGAATTTTCATAATTTTCTGAAGACGTACTTCACTAAAATTTAGCTTTTCACGTTAATACCGCATGGAATGTATAAACAAAACTATTTAATCGGGAACGCGAAGAATGCAAGTATCAGGGAAAATCCGAAACTAACTGTTATCGCTGCTTGCAGTCACAAATATAATAATGCCCGGCTTAAATTGTCGAATGAAACATTCTGTCAATACCCCGCACATTTCATCTCGGCGGTTATTTAATGTCAGAATAATGTAGGAATTCAAAATAATAACCATGAACGTTAGCAATAATTGTCCTTTATCCGCATGGCTTAACAAGCAAACACATGAAACAACAAAACGCGTGGTGTTTTACTTTCGGTTCTCGAACTAAAGGTCAGAACAGATATTGTGCCTTTCACCGTTCAGAACTGACATACTGTTCTTTCAAAACGACATCCGAACAGTTCATGGCCAGAACACACTTAAGGTGGAGATTGTTTGCGGTATACCACTAAGTACTGCATCAAATTCACATGCCACATCAATAGTTTTAATGAATAAATATACATGATGGATTATGTGTGCATTATATTTCACATAACCCAGGATAGTTCCAGATACATGTGCATGCCCGTCATGGTTTCTTATTGACGTTTCTACTCTTTGCTGGTCATTCATGCATTTTATTCAGGTGTTGGGATGAAACTAAGCACTAGAAATGTCCATTTTTATTCTAGAACATTTTTTACGAGGTGCCTGCTTGTGATTTATAAGTCAATAGTAAGTTAAGCAACAAGTGCGTGAAGAAGGTCAATTGAGTCAATTGATTCATTAATTGTTAGCGATTCCGAAAACGTCAACTACTAAGGTCATTATTACCGTACGTGTAGTGCACGTTTTTGCTGGATGGTGGCTGTGGTCTTTCTCCCGCAGTAAGGCGAGATCCAGCGCCGACCTACCGTCGGCTAGAGGGGGTTTTCCCTAACCAATTAGCCACCAGCGGGGCACCACGCCAGCCAGGACAAGCTCTAAGCTCCCGACCGGTCTCCAGGCATGTGTAGTACGTTACATGTTAGGGTAAGTGTGTGTAAGGGGTGAGGGGAGGACAAGGAAGAGGAAGGTAAAATCGCGCGCAGTTCGTGGCCCGTTCATTAGGGTACTGCTCCGTCATTCGCCTGATATTCGGAGAAACAACGGAAAACAACCTATCAGAGCAGCCGGCCTCTAGAATTCTCTTCCAGACAGCGGCTGAATTCGACCTAGCTGAGAAGCTAGTGTCGAAAATCCTGGGACCGTCGGGACTCGAACGTAGGACTTCCGGGTATGAAGGACTGCAGTGATGCTTGAACTGATTATATGAATTGAAATGAATATTTTGAGATTCTGCTGAAACAAAAATCGGAGTTTACCCATTTACATGAAGTAAACTACTCACTTTAACGGAAATCTACGAACTCTTTGACGTACACAACAAAAATACAGAGCTACAAATGTCGCACAGATAACCATAATTTACTAGTCAACTTGCATATGCTGGAGAAATGAGAAAAACAAGATTTCTAACGCTTTCATATCATTTCAACTTTTCGCCGAATGTCGTGAGTCAGCGTGAAGACCGTAGATGCTACAAGCAAGAAAATAACAACCCATCTTCACAAAACGACAGCTATTAGATCGCGACTCGTCGTCTTGAGACGCGATACGCCCGAAGGGGCGGGCGGGCGGGCGGCGGCGGGCGGGCGGGCGGGCGGGCGGCGGACGCAAAGGCGGATGACAAGTCGCTTAAGGGGCCGGGCCGCACGCGACCCAAAATTCCTGTTGCCGGTAGCGTCCGGAGCACCGCTCTGGCCGGCGGTGGCGGTGCGGGCGGTGGCGTGGCGGTGGGTGGCGGTGCGGTGGCCGTTCCGGGCAGCCCGGAAACGTAGCCACGGAGCGGACGGATCCATAAAGATCCGCGTGGGTGGCCTGGGCGGATGGGACGCGGGTGGCCAAAATGCGCGCCGAGACGGGGAGCGCAAGGACCTGTAGCGACCGAGTACAGTACAGAGACGCCGACATGACAAAGGTGTCTGAAATAATTGAGTTGTCTTTTCTAACAATATTGTTATTTCAATAGCAGCTTTCGATGGCTTAGCCATCATTTTTCTTGCTGTTGGAGAGCCACAAACAACATATAATTATTTAATTTTAAATGCCAACGACCACTCACCACAATACCAATAAGGTTTCATGTTCTTACGACTGTACGTGTTTATTTTTTGTTCCCCTTCATTCTTTTTCGATGTCACCGGGTTGGGTGACTCAGGCCATCAACCGAAGTCGCTGCAATATCTCTAATCGAGAGAATCTTGAATTCGAGTCCCCGTGGCGACTGGATTTTCTACACCGGTTACTTATCTACAGACGGATTTTAAAGAAATGTGGTTTTTTTCTTTTCACTTTAGAAAAATGCCGTTTAGTAAAAATATCGATTTTTTCATAACAAAAAATACCTGTTTTTATACGTAACTTTTTCGCATTTTTCGTCGATTTTGATTAATAAGTCATTTCTTAGCTCTTCCCGTCCTTTAATAAGATTTTAGCTAATTTCATCGATTTTAATATTTTAATGGTAGTTGCTTCATATAATATTTACGAGATGTAACCAATCTTATCCACTGAATTCCTGACAACCTATGTCTCGTAGTCTATTCGATTTCTTCGCTCAGAAATTGTAATGTCAGCCATTGGAAGTAAAGTTCCTGTGACAACTATCAGCCGATTTCGGGATAACTGAATACAGATATTTTCTGGTAAAGAACAACCCAAACACAATGTTAACAAGTTGAGTTCACTTGAACGAATAGAAGAAGCTTTGATTAAATCAGTAACGTATCCATCAGCTTGAGTTGCTCATTCAAACGGGTTTTGATAAGAATTTTTAAGTCATTTTTCTTTTTTTACGTCATTTTAAAAACATTTTAAGAGCATTTTATTGATCAATTTTGACGATGTTTTATTTCATCAAAATCCGCAAAATCTGCCCGTCGAACGCAGCCATTGTCTGGAAGAGAATTATAGAAGATAGCTGCTCTGAACGGTAGTTTTCCGTTCTTTCTCCGATGAACACCAGAAGAATGCTGGGACAATATCCTCAAAACTGGGCCACGGACGACACTCGAATATTCATTTCTTTTCCCTTTCCTATTCTCACCCCCTTACGTGCACACACTTATTCTTACATGCATTACACCACCACACATGTTGGGAGAGCAGTTTGGGACATAATGCTTGTCCAGAAGGCGGCAGTACCCGGCTGGTGGGAAATTACTGGTTGCTGAAAATATCGCAATCCAGACGGGAGATCGGTGCCGAATCTCGCCATCCAGCACCATAACGATCACAGCCAACTGCCACGACAAAACATGCACTACACTTATGGGACTAATGACCTAAGTATTTCAAGCACCTTATCATTGTTCCTTTTCCTTGTTCCTCTGCTTGCCTCCTTTTCCTTGTTTTTCTTGTTTCCGTACTTGATATTTAATATTTCCAGATGCGTCAACCACTACGGTCATTCGTCCTGAACGTCAGGTGCCCGTTCTATCTCAGGAGGTGGCGATGCACCTCCTCAGTTGTTAAGTGAGATCGGGCGCCGATTTCCTCGTGGGCTTGCAGGACTTTCCCCGCCAGGTAACATCTTCAGCGGGGCACCGCCCCCGCCGGGGCCAGCTCTGATCTCCCGATATACGTAGGCGTGTTATGCATGTACGCGTTAGTGTATGAGAGTGTGCTAGGAGAGAGAAGTTTGTGACCTATTTCAGGTTCTGATTCAGTATTTGCTTGGGTTGGAGAAACCACGTAGAAGAACCTACTAGAGCAGCTGGCTACTACAATTCTTTTCCAGACAGCGGGTGAATTTGTTATATCTATCTAGTATATAAAAATCTGGTAACTTTGAGACTCGAACACTTCGGTTCGCATCGCTGCAGAGGCAACGGTAAAAGAGCTACCACTGGTTTATCTCAGCTGGTTTCTCCTTTCTCTTTCTTCTTTTTTTCATCCTTTCTTCTCTCTCTCCTTTCTCTTCTTGTCCTCATTTTCTTCCTTTTTTCCTTTTAGTTTTCATCGTTTTTTCAAAACTCAAATTATCAAAGGGATATTAATTACATTCAGATCATACTTGCAGTTTCCCGACAAACTG
>BOPP01000042.1:2372765-2391706 GCA_017312745.1 Gryllus bimaculatus
TTGAAGCAACTCGAAATGTAAAGAAAAATAAAGCTTCTCAATCATCACAGCTAATAATCTGTGATGTGACTAAAATATCAGACGCCATTACGTTCACCCATTCACAGACTTCATTTGAAGAGGAACATTCCAGACAAGTGTTGGAGTTTTATGTAACATTTTACGACGATCTTCAAATAAAATATTGACACACTTTCGACAACGACAAGCGAAACATCTACGTATTGTTTATTTTTTGTCGATAGATCTAAATTCGTAATATGTATTTTTTTTTGCAAATTATATTCAAGCCATTTGTAAAGAGAGCTGGTCTTTAATATCTCATGAATAGGGGCATACTTTTACGTATAAAGAGAAAGACGGTAGGGCCTAAGATAGAAACCTATGTTCATTTGACAATGAATTGGGAAGATGGGTAATGATATCGAAGAAGAAAAGATCGCGCTCGGTTCGTGAGAAGTTTGTTAAGGTATTGTTCCGGCAATCACCTCGTAGAGATTAAAAACCAAAATCAGCAAAGGGGTTCCTTACATTCTCCTGCATACAGCGACTAAATTCGACCTATTTCAAAGTTAATGTTGAAAATTTGCCGTCGGGGCTTCGTCGCCAGAGATAATGCAGTGTTAACAAATATTGTTGCCCTGTCGTTGACATGTCATCTCAACCGGTCATTGTGTCATCAAAATAATATCTCATAACTTCATAATTAATCAGGAAGAAGATGAAGAAAAAGAGGGAATGGAGACAACGATACATTTAATGTATGACAGGCAAATGGAGTGTGATTAATGGTGATGCACAAGAGCAGTCTTACATAATGTTATAAAAATTCAACATGGGTCTTCAATGTAAGATTTCGAAAGAAAATGACGGAATTGCAGTTTTGATTATTGCTGACGGACAGAAAAAAGTGTCCATATATTATGTTCATGCATTAGGTGCCACACATTTCGAAAGGAACTTTATAAACATGAAAAATGGCGCGCAAAACTATATTGTTAAAACTAAATATTGCATTGGAGAAGCATATAATTCCTTGAACCATATAATATGAACGTAAATTACACATACTCAGATATGGTGTGGAGAGCTTAAGGTGATTACGATGGATGTTTTATTGACGCTCACCTACCTCACCGTATCTGGCGAACTTTCGCCTCCAAAATCGAATAAATCATGGCGTTCAGTAGATGCTTACCTGTAACACAGAGAGGAAACGCGTTAATCACTGAGAACAACCCAATGTGTCAAGAGATATATGTTGTGTATTCACAAAGGTTTAATACATGATTTATTATGGCCGTCGCCTGCATTCCAATATCAGTGCTCGGAGTTCACACGGTACGACCAGCGTATCGAAACAACTTCGGCACTTGCAAATAAGTTGAAAATAAAACCAAAGCATATAAAAGAGATGAAATCTCAGAAGATTATTTATGAAACATTTTTAATAGGTAGATTTTCAAACATCCTACGTACTGTGAGAATGTAGACTCCTTTTCTGTCAGCGTACTTATTCACTTTCATTATTCCGGGAGAAAATAAAAAGAGAATTACGGGGACGATAAAATGCAAAAAAGGGAGTAATATAAGCGTATTGTTACAAAGTAAACTAAAGAAGACCATTCAAGTATGGAAGGGTATTGTCCTAGTGATTTTAGCGATTAGGTACATGTATATGGTTGTTCTAAACATGAAAAAAGCATATCAAAGCATATTCAGGAAATTGCTCATTCATTAAACATGAAATCAACAAAATAATTAGAACCGATAAAAACTATTTGCATTCGGTGTCTATGAATCATGCATTAGAATCTTACAGCATAGGAAAGAGAAATTCGCATACTCGCACGTTGGATATGCAGGGAATATTTACAAAATAATGCTTATAATACAAGAAATACTTCCTTGTGTGATGTAAATAAGTAGGAAAGGTGTATTCTCATGTTAATAACATAGTCTTATCACATACAAAAACAACAAATCAAGACGCTCCATACAATAACAGAGAAGGATGGAAATAATTGCCGAAATTCAGAACTTGGTTGCGATATTAAAGTCAAAATCAATGTTATCGAAACTCTTCACAGGAGTAGCGTCACGCATGAATTCTCAAGGCCCCATTATTCCGTGAACGCCGGTGAGTCGCGTCCTCCGCCCTCACCCGGCGGGCGGCGGCAGGTCCGGGATTAGAACCGCGAACCTCATGCATAGGAGAGGCGCCGCTCGGGGCCGAAACAGGTCGTGCGCTCTAATCCGAAAGCGCATACATACATGCATTACACGGGCGGCGGTCGCGCGCTAAAGGGACGGCGCCGGTGGCCAGCGGCGGGCCTCCCCCGCCCACACTCGCTCGTCACCGCCCTCGCCCTTTACTTTCGACTGCGCCCCCCTTCCCTTGCCTCTGCGTGCGTTCATACTTGCACTTGCCCTCGACATCGCCCGTGCCCTCACACTTGGCATCATACTTGACCTCACCATTGATCTTACCCTTCACCTTAACCAACAGCATTACACTGACCCTAGCCCTACCGCTTGCCCTACCGCTTGCCCTACCGCTTGCCCTGCCGCTTGCCCTACCGCTTGCCCTAAAATTGCCCTAAAACTTGCCCTAAAACTTGCACTAAAACTTGCCCTAAAACTTGCACTAAAACTTGCCCTAAAACTTGCCCTAAAACTTGCCCTAACACTTGCCCTAACACTTGCCCTAACACTTGCCCTAACACTTGCGCTCTACACTGCTCTAACACTTGCTCTAACATTGGCTCTAACACTTGCTCTAACACTTGCTCTAACACTTGCTCTAAATTGCCCTAACACCTTGCCTCTTCCCTAACACTTGTCTAACACTTGCCTAACACTTGCCTCTAACACTTCCTCTAACACCTTGCTGCCTAACACTTTGCCCTACACTTGCCTAACACTTGCCCACCTGCTCACAACTTGCTCTAACACTTGCTTCTAACACTGCTCAACCACTTGCTCTAACAACTTGCTCTACACTTGCTTCTAAACACTTTGCTCTAACCACTGCTCTAACACTTGCTCTTAACACTTGCTCTAACTTGCTCTAAACACGTTGCTCTAAGCACTGCTCTTAACCACTGGTTTTAACACTGTGTCTTTAACACTTGCCCTAGACCATTATCTCAGCCTTGTCTTTACCTGTTTGTCCTCACCGTTGCCCTCGTCCTGGCCTTCACCCCTGCCCGCTTGCTCGATCCCACGTCCACTGCCTGCCGAACCCCCTCATTGATCCGACCTCCTCCGCTAACTTCTCGTAATTAAATTAATACATTCAGATTAATCATTAATATGACTTTGATATTTAAGTACTCTATTCCCAAACATCCCTTTTTCTTCATGGAATTAATAACTGCCGAAAGCAGAGCGAATTAAATTTCAAATGAAGGTTTTGAAAGGTTGTTCGTAAATGCACGAGTATTGCAAAAACTATTACCATACTTCATACATGTGCTGTCAACTGACTTCCAATACTTGAAACGAATGAACAATAGTATTCGCAAATGTGTGCCGCAATACTGACCTAGAAGTAGAAGAGACCTCGGAAGGGTATTGAAGAGACGGGAAAACTTTTAAAACCAGAATAGCTGTAGACTCCGACTTCTGTCACGAAGAACATTTTTCCATCGATGCTTTATCTCCAAAGAAGTTTCTCAAAAAAAGTTAAAATATAATTTATGGCAGTACAGAAATTAATTTCTTTATTCCAAGCTGTTAGACAACACATGTAAATCAACGCTTAAGGCTCTCCAGAGTATGTAGATTCTTGATACAAAATCTTCAGAGTAAGAAATAAGTTTCATTTCTATTCACTCTACAAAAAGATGAAAGGTCTCGTTCATCTGGAGATGCTGCTGATAAAATTAGCTTAGAAATCTAGAGAAAGCTTTTTAAAATGCATTAATATTTGTTTTGCAGAAATGGTTTATCGACATGTTGAGCAAAGAAGAAAGCACTAACAGCAGGCAGACGTGATTCCTGTTCTCACAGCAGAGAGAGTACAACGCCAGCGTTGGCGGCGGCAGCGGCAGTAGAGAGATGTTGGAATCTGATACGGCGCAATGCAGTTACCGGCTCGCCGCAACCGCAGCTGCCTACCTCACCCAGTGCGCGCGGTCTGGCTAAGCAACCGCTTCCCAGCTCAGATTTTCGAGCAGGCTGGCGTTAGCGAGCTCAACTGCGCTCGCGCACTTTGTGTTCATTAGCGGCACAATTCCCCGCTAGAGGCACGAATGCAGAACCTCTAGCATCATCTTCATCATCATTATTAACTTTCATCAACTTCTTCTTAGTTAATAATTCGGTGTCTGAAAATTAGCTTGTTCAAGGTCCATTTTTGTAACAAAATTAGATTTTTATGTCTGTCTACATGTGTGCATCAAACAAAATTGCAAACCATTTCACTCCATTGGTATGCAACAAACTCATTCCATACTAACCCATCCCATACTGACCTACTACATACAAACACTTTAAACGACTCTCCTGAAAAATGATAGGAAAATGAACTTAGAAGGTTTGGTTCTCAGCCATCGAATTGGACTTGTTTCACGGGTACAGACGACCTGTCACTCGCCCTCTGATACACTAAGTATGCCATGCCTTTTCTTCTAGAGGTCCATATTTTTCGTATTCACTCTCCAGCGGCTCACATATAAAATCGTCTCTGGTGAACCCCAGTTATGAAAAACTACTGTAGATTCTTTAATGTGAGAGATTCGTAGATTCTTAATACTCTTCTTTCTCCTCCTCCTCCTTTTGTCTCCCTTCCGTCTATTTTTGTCTCTTCCTCCCTTTTCTCCCCTCCTCCTTTTCTCCCCTCCTCCTTTTCTCCCCTCCTCCTTTTCTCCTACTCCTCCTTTTTTCTCCGTTTCCTAGTTTTTTCTCCTCTCTCTTGCTACTCCTCCTCTCCCTTGCTGCTCCTCCACTCTCTTTCTCCTCTGCCTCTTCTTCTAAAGCCTCCTTTTTAACTTTCTCACCTTTCTTTTTTCTTCTCTTCCACTCTACTCCTATTTCGTATTTTCTCTCATTTCCTTGTGTTTTTCCTTTTCCTCCATCTACTTCTTCTCTTCTTTCTAGTTTACCTTCTTCTTCCTCACCATGTGCATCACCTCTAGAACACACCTAGAGACAGCAAGACCAAGTAGAGTGGAGTCTTTAGTGATGGTGACGGTGGTGGAAGGAGACTAGCGGCGGCCAGCCGAAGCGGCGAAGCAGCCAGGGCGGTGTCGAGGCGGTGGCTACGTAGCTGACCTCGTGAACCACAGCGCCCTCGTACATTCGCAGCTGACACGTGTCAACATTCCGGGACGACAGCCCCGGTTGCTCTGCGATTATTCTCCGCGTCACCAGACAGCTGAATGCAGTAAACGACGAAGGTGCAAAGTATTCGGAACGTGCGTCGGAAAAGTTGTTCTACTTCCTTGGACAGTAATGATCACGTTTTGCAACATCGTTTAAGTCACGAAATGTTTGCAATTGGTACATGAGTGGCAGGGTCGAGAGTTCAGGTTCTTTGTATCACTGTCGATTGTATGGTCTACTACCTTACTAGGCGTGAAGTTAAATACACTAAATAACGGCTTGCCTTTGTGTGCTGCAAACATCAATAAACTTGGAATTTCTGTTATATGTTGATATATAATCATGTTGATGTATATATGTTGATGTATAATCATGGAGGACATCGGTGGGTTCTATCAAATGCTGAATCAGCGGGAAAATTAATTCTATTCTTATTTTATTATTGATGTTTCGGCAAGTGAGCGAATTGTATGTTCAAAATTCATACAATTGGAAATAAGTCGATAAAGCCCAGAAGTAGGTACAGTTTCAAAGTATACTTAGTATAGTACAAAGTATCTAGTACAAAGTATAGCCAACGCCTTAATAACTGGGTAATGCCAACGTTAGCCGAATGATTCCTGCAATATCCAATCATCGCTATTCATTCAGCTTTATCCAAACGAACTGCCTAATGCACGACTTATCCGGCTACTCCACAGATTAGCCAAATTTCGTACCTAGGCGTAACATATATTGACAAAATCAGTTTATACAGAATATATATATATAGGCGTAACATATATTGACAAAATCAGTTTATACAGAAAATATTATTGTAATTTATATAAGATAATTAGAAATTCCATTTAATATTAATTCAAACGTACAAATTTTCACAATGTAAACCCTAAAGGAAAAGATAATTTATATGATTTCGCATCATACAATACATCTAATCATAAACTAATTATATGAAGAGATTTTGACGGATATCCACAACACTCCAGAAATATTAACAAGAAAGAATTCATTACGCAGGTGTAATGTTATGTTACAAGAAACTTGAGTTTTAGAATGTCATTACGTCTGCTATATGTTTTCCTCACCAAAGGAAGTGCAGAGTTCCGAGACTTACAATTACTCGGAAAGCATTTAATAAAACCCATGAGCTGTTTGCGTAAGTTGAGTACACATATTGACCAGCAGGTCACACATCACTTTTTTTCCTTATTCAGTTAACTGTCAAATGCACCGCATTTACCAAAGGATCAATTCAAGGTGTGGACAAAGTTGTGAAAGCAATTTGTCGTTAAATACTGGTTCATTTTCTTGTTTGACACTGTGTACAACGACCATACAAAGAAGCATTTCCCTTTCCTCCCGAATATCAACAGCTAGGTAATTATACGAAGCGGTGAGCAGGTGCACAGCGCACCTACACACTTGTGTTCGCAAAGTAAACAGAGCTCGTGTATAACTTTGACAAATACGGAGCGAGAAACCAAAATTAACGGAGAAATAAATACTGGCGTTTGCATCGAGTTTCAAGTTCGAAATAGGACAACGATGGGTGAAAACAGAGAGAAGAAAATTATTCCAAGATAAAAGAAGGAAGAGAGGGGAAAATGAAGAGAATCGAAAAGAGAAGACAGAGGACAAGAATCAGAGGACGGACAAGGCGGAGGAAAAATACAGTTGGTTCGGCGTCACGAAAATGTCTCCAACTACAAAAACAACTCCATAAAAATGTTTCAAAATCATATATTTTATAAAAAAGAATACAATTTATTATAATTGGGGCCTCTGATATCTTTTAGAATGTTTTGAAAAAAGTGGGAGGCAGGATGGACAGGGAAATTTAATAAGGCTGAGGCAGGGTGTGGTGGGGCGCGCGGGGCAGGGTAAGGGTGGAACGCGTGCGGGGCGGTGTAGGTGAGCGTGAATGGTGGAGGGTGTGTTGTGGCGGGGGCCACCAGTGGGCGTGCGGGAAGGCGTTGGGGGCCTGGTGGGAAGGTGGCAGGGTACAATAGATATAGGAAGTAGACCCGCGGGCTAGGCGGCGAAATTAAATGGAATCATTATCTCTGTCTAATTAATTATTCTAATAAATTCTCGGGCAACACGAGTCCTTCTACTAGTAGACAATATTATAGAAAATAAATATAATATCTGTAGGTTACGTCATTCATATTAATAAAATCCCACAGAATTTCTGTAGAAACCATCCATCTTAATTGAATAGGTATCATGTGAGAGTGACAACAATCACGACTTTATTGTCTCACCGGACAGTACGTGCAGTACTATAAGACTGCAGGCCACGCTTTATATAGTCTTACAACTCATACTTGATTGTGTAGACATCATCTACCGTATTATGAGTTGCGGGAAGTTGAACTACGGGAGGTGGGTAGAAGGTGGACGGGTGATGGAAGAGAAGAGCTTGGAGGAGGTGAAAATAGGCCTGCGATTGTCACTTATTTTGTAGTGCCCGCTAGAGCGTTGGCAGAGGCAAAGACCATTAACGGCAAGATGAGATTCTCTACAAACCTTGTTAACTCTCACCGTTCCTTTCCCTCTAGCACCGAAGAGATTCGATCTCCCACGACCTGAGTGCTTAAATACATGGCGCTACACATGAGGTACATACTGTATATTCTAAAGAACGTTAGAGTTCAGGTCACATTGAAAATTATTGACAAAATTTATGTGCCTCAGAGACAGAATTGTCAGTTTTCTAAAAAATATATTAAGCTTTTTTTTCATTTACTCTCGACCGAAGATTTTGAAAGAGATCTGGTTCTGGTAAAAAATAACACAATTACAAATATTTGATATCACCTTGTCTACTCTCACTTTGATCATCAGTACAATATTAGAAAATTCTTAAATATTTCATTTTAATCATGTCTTTATCACGCTCATTTAATTCTCTTTCAAATGTCACCGCACATAGAAATCACACACATTTTCAGCATCTTTGTTTGAAACGATAGTTGGAACAAACACAAAGTGGAACAATTACACTCATTAAATAAATTTCCATAACATTCGGATAAATGCGCGACATTTGTGTTGATTTCAAATTCTCGTGAATGTTTCATTTTAAAAGGTACAAAACTGTTCAAATATGCACTTCAAATTAAAATTTTGCTCCTTAAACACTGAAATAATGTATAATGTAGTCACAAATTTCTAGAGAAATTCGCTGTCAACAAGAACTGTAATGCCTCTTCCAAGAAACAACACCGACTGGAGGCCAAAATTTGCTAAGAACGTCGGACCCGCGCTACGAAAACATTTCAAACATTTCTTCTTTTTCATTTCGCCCAAAATTCCCAGCCTAACATTGCAAGAAGTAACTCTTCCCCTGTCTCGTCCTTTCACCTTCACTTTCACCGTAGCTCTCTCATCCTATCGCCCGCCCACCCTCTCGTCACTACCCTCCGACCTCTCTATCGCCCTCCATTCTTTAGACCATAGTAATACCATTTCCCTACTCCCTCCCCATGTGTTCCCCTCATTTTACTCCCCAGCCCCATTCATTTCCACCGTCCCTTTTGTTTTCTCAATTACCTCGCTTCCTCCTTCCCTTTCCATTCCCCCTTTCCTTCTTCCTCCGTGGCTCCCGTCCTGCGCGCGCCCCTTCCCCCTCGCCCGTGGCAGCCAGAGGCACATCGCAGGCAGCATCGAACACGCGTTCCCCGGAGATGGCGTCTCGGCGCAAGCTCTTCCAGCATAAAATTCGCGGCACGTGAGATATGCGAGTGAAATTCCGGAGCGGGGCTGCTGCTCCGCTTGGCATGGGGCACGGGAGCGGCCGGCAGCCGCTGGAGCCGGCGCGAGCCGTGTGAAGCTGCCGAGCGCCGCGCCGTCGACCTGCAGAGGGCGACGACCCCCATGTGTGACCATTGGCCTCTTACGTGACTTATTTATAGTATAAGTAGCAGAAGGGATATAAACTGTGACAACTTTTGTGGCATCAATACTTTCGTTTTATCTTATTCTTCTTCTAGCTCCTCGTCGTAGTCTTTATAATAATATTTATTATTATATTATTATATATTTATTAATAATAATAATAATTATTATTATTATTATTATTATTTTTCTTCGTCGTCATCGTCGTCGTCTTGCTCTTCTTATTCTCAATCTATTCTTCTTCATCATCTTTATCTTCTTCGACATCTTCGCTTCTTCTTCGACTGTTTCGCCGTCTTGGTCAGTTGGTCAGTTTTGTCTTCCCCATCTCCCTAAGCTTCGTCTTCTCCATCTTCGTCTACTTCTTCATTTTCGCCTTCTCCGCATTTTTCGTCTTCATCTTCTTTGACTTCTTCTTCATCTTCATCTTCATTATCTTCGACTTTTCCTTCGCCATCTTCTTCATCGTCCTTTACGTCATTGTGCTCATTGTCGTCTGCCTCGTAGTCTCCTTTGTCTTCGATTTATCGATCTTCTTCTGTTTTTTTTTCTTCACATATTTCTCAAGTACACAATCCATAATAAACATAATGATTCATATTTCTCTTGTACACGAACGTATACACATTTAGTAGCCTCTCCTCTGTTTGCAGCTCCGACAAAAAAGCGAACTATTCGCTTTTTGTGCTCTGTACCAAATTCGTATTAAATGCACGTTGCTTTTTTTTGTAAGAAGCCACGTGAATTATCTGCAAGCGGAGTCTGGCGGCGTTCCTGGTTAGCAGCAACGAGATTAAGAATGACCCAAAATAGGCGCGGAGAAGGTGGAAGCAGTGGCGGCGGTTACAGGAAAGGAGGAAAAAATCGGTGGAGGCGGGGGGGGAGGGGGAGGGGGAAGGGTCTGAGCACGGAGAGATCATCTGGGGCGAAGGCACGGCGCTCGCGAGGGCGATGCCGCTCCCCTCCGCCCTCCCCTTCCTCTTCGCCATCCTAAACACGCTCCCTCTAGACTTCTCGCGTCTTTTTATTCCCTCAGTGGTGCGTCTGTAGAGGCAGTCATAGTTTGTGGTTACTGTGGAGTCTGCGCAATTGTACTACTTCATTAAAGAAAAACAGTTTTCTTGTTCATCGTTGAAAATATTTAAGTTCAAATGATAATACATGTTTAAGATCAGAAGGAGAGAATTACGAAACACGATTTGTCTGATGTGTGTCATGAAAACTCAAGGTTTCTTTATGTACTGGTTTGAAAATTCTTTGCAAAAATTTGCATTTCAAAACATAAACATATCAGAAACATGTAAATTGTTTATTATTTACAAAAGAAATTAATATATTTGTTCAGAAAAAAATTAGCAAAAATAAAAAAGGAACCAATTTACACAATTCGACAGCTTATTTTCAACTTTTAAGTGCTTATTGCGGCTCAGACGTTCGGAATATACACGAAATTTATTAGACAAAATGTGCTTAAAATTGTCTTAACAGCTTATTTTTGAAGTTTTTACGTTTCTTCCGTGGACGCCCTGTATTCTTACGACGATTTACATAGCAACTTGTAACTTGTAACTCAAAAAAAAAAATACTGATATATTCAAATATGTACAAGTAATTCACTGCGCACGAGCTCAAATATTACTCATAATGTGGCAAAACTATGGAATGTTTTACATTGTGTACCTCGTTGCATACTTCCAAATTACAAAACAACAACAACAAAAAAACGTGAAACTCATTGGAAGAAAATACACACCTAAGCTGTTTGGATGTGGAGAGAGGAGAATTATACTACAAGTTTTCAAAACGATTGCATCTTAACGTTCAAATGTATTTTACTTTGAATTTCGCCGGTTAATCGCCTTTGGGGATAAGGGATTTGCTCTGAGCGCACTACGTGGGCGTAACCGCGCGGTGACGGGTTCGGCTGAACTGGCGCTCATTCACGCAGCCGTCACCGCTTGATCCGCGCGGTTTCCGCCCGCTCACCGCCAACCCCACAGCGCTGCGAGCATTTCACGCAGCTGCTGTTCTGGGAAAGGTTTAGCAGGCGCGCAATTGACTCAGGCGAGTTTTGCCATTTGAACGGAATTTTAGGAGCAAAGGAATATTTTGGGGCAAGGTGACAATGGCCAGCCGATGAACAGACATGACACATCTATCACAGCGTACGAAACTTTTTCTAATTAGCTCTTAAAAACATTCCGATGGAGTTCGTGAACACCTAGAAATATTTTCTTCAAACAATGCATTTCTCACTCATCAAAAGATTTTAAAAAGTAAACACATTGAGATCAATAAATAAATGATTGAAACATATGAAGTTTCACAATGATTGGGTTCAATTCTTTGCTATTCCGTATGTTCCCTATTCCGCAAAATTCCCTATTAATGTTGAATTTCATTATTGTTCTAGGAGCGGGATTGACCTGGGGCGAGTTATTTATTGATCGTCATGCGTGTTCTTAATTCTGAAGAAAACTTTTTGGAATATTGAATGAAATATTAGAAATACCTGAATAATAAGAAAGAAAGTGTGTCACGGTAAGTATCAGCCTTCTAATAAATCGGTTTATTACAAAATCGACCAAACTTTTGGAATAAAATTAATAGTGGCGTCTTTCCCTTAATTAACATTCATTACTATAATTGCATAAGCTTTTCGTATTACCTCTTCTATTTGCCTGAGATATGTCTGTCCTGATCCCAATTCTCTGAAGCGAAATTACCAATCCCACCGCAAAGTACAAGTACTTCGATTGCGCACGATTCTGATGAAGCAAGCACTCGTATGTAACGGTCGTTCGCACTGTGCGGTTATTTACAAGCGAAAAACATATTTATGTGCGCCGCACCCTCACAATGCCATGTTGCCTCCCTAATTACTATTCTCGCGGAGTGTGGCGTTGGTCCGCACAGGCCCCCCACCACTTCCTGGGCGCGTGCCTCCATGACCGAGGCGCGGCGAGTGGCGCGTGGCTAGCCATGGCGGAGACGGGCAGGGGGAGGGGGCGAGGGGCAGAGAGTAGAGGGCAGCACGCAGTTAAGCGGAGGACAGTAGGATTGATTGAATAATTACTCGTGATTGCAAGCTCGTCAACTACTAGGGTAATTTGTCCCGTAGGGGTAGTGCACGTTTTGTTCGTGAGATAGCTGTGATATTGTCGCTCTGGACGGCAAGATTCGGCGCCGACCTATTGTCGCCCAACGGGTTTTACCTCAACCAGGCATCTCCCACTTGCGAGGCACCCCCACCACAGGACAAGCTCTAAGCTCCCAACATGTCTCCGGTGTGTGTGGTAATGCATTGCATGTAACTGTGGGTGTAGTGTATGTAAGTAACAGTGAGGATTGGTCAAGAAATAGAAAGGAAAGACAGCGCACGATTCGTGGCCCGTTTGTTACGGTACTGATCCGGTATTCGCCTGGTATTGATCGGAGAAACCACGCAGAACTACCTATCGCAGCAGCCGGCAGTGGGGAGTGGGGTGTGAGGAGTGGGGTGTGAGGAGTGGGGTGTGAGGAGTGGGGTGTGAGGAGTGGGTCTGTGCGGAGTGGGCTGTGAAGGAGTGGGCTGTGGAGGAGTGGGCTGGTAGGAGTGGGCTGTGAGGAGTGGGTGTGAGAGTGGGGTGTGAGGAGTGGGTGTGAGGATGGACTGTGAGGAGTGGGTGTGGGAGTGGGGCTGTGAGAGTGGGCTGTAAGGGAGTGGGCTGTAAGGAGTGGGGTGTGAGCGTGCGGGTGTGAGGAGTGGGGTGTGAGGAGTGGGGTGTGAGGAGTGGGGTGTGGGGAAGTGTGGTTTGGTGAGGAGTTGGGGGTGTGGGAGTGGGGGGTGTGAGGAGTGGGGTGTGAGGAGTGTGGGGTGTGGAGGAGTAGGGTTTGGGAGTAGGGTGTGGGGATAGGGTGTGGGGAGTGGGGAGTAAGGGGGGAAAAGTGGGGGGGGAAAAAAAAAAAAAAGAGGGGGAGGGGGGGTTGGGGAGGGAGGGGGGGGAGGGGGGGGGTGGGGGGTGGGGGGGGGGGGGTTAGTTGTGGGGTTGGGGGTGGGTGGGTGGGGGGTGGGTTGGGGGGGGGGGGAGGGGCGTGAGTGGGGGTTGGGGGGGGGGTGGGTTGGGGTTGGGGGAGTGGGGAGTGGGAGTAGGGTAGTGGGGAGTAGGGAGTGGGGGAGTAGGGAGTGGGGAAGTAGGGAGTGGGGAGTAGGGAGTGGGATAGCGGAGTGGGGAGTAGGGAGTGGGGATTAGGGAGTGGGGAGTGGGCTGTGGGCGGTGGGGAGTGGAAGCGGATGAGTAAAAGAGTGGAGAGTGGAGAGTAAGAGGGAGAGTTGGAGAGTGGAGAGTGGAAAGTGGAGAGTGGAAAGTGGAGAGTGGAGAAGTGGGAGAGTGGAGAGTGGAAGTGGGAGAGTATGGGGAGAGTGGAGAAAAGGTGGGGAAAGTGAGAGGCGGTGGGACGGTGGGCGGTGGCGGTGGCGTGGGCGGTGGCGCGTGGGCGGTGGGCTGGTGGGCGGTGGCGGTGGCGTGGGCGTGGGCGGTGGGCGGTGGACGGTGAGCGCAGGGTAGTGGATGGCAGACGGAGAGTACCTTGCGGTGGGCATTGGAAGACGGAAGGTGCAATGTCAAAAAAAAGTAGAAGAACGAAAAAACAAGAATCGACTTCAAATCTCATCCTATGGAAGATCCAATGATTCGGGTGAAGTCATCGAATGCTGAAATTCTATTTACTTATAAAACCGTAAAGTTTTGTATACAACTTCGACAACTTTTCACACGTTCATGAACATTATTTGTTAATTTTGAAAACAAATTTGGCACAGAGGGTTGGTTCATTTCGCAAGGGACATATAATGAATATGTATAATTACATCACACACATGGTACAGTCCGTTTTGGTGGAACTTTGTTGTGATGAAAGTTTTGCAAAAACCCCATAGTTTGCGGAAACGAAAGAGTAGTTACTCAGCATCGTCGTGTTCGGTTATCTCAACAGTCCGTTGTAGGGCAAGTTTTATCTCGTGTAAGACGGTGACAGCTGCAACGAATCGTCTGTTTACCATGTGCTGGATCCGAGTTTGACTGAGGGCAGGCGTTAAACGTTTGTGAATGCAAGCAAACAGCAGAAGAAATGGGGCGAGGGGATAAAAAAGAGAAGATGAGAGGGCCACGATGAAGAGAGGGATGCAAAGGGCTTAAAAGGGGGAAGGGAAGGGGGCACACAACTTGGATGCAGCAGATGGTTTAGTGTACTGAGACCGTTGAATGCATAAGTAGGTCGAGGGGTCTGAGCGAAAAAAAAGTCCAAATAAAGGACGGATAAGGAGAAAGACTGAATACGCAGTTTGCGTTCTTGTATGTTGTCCATAAAAATGTTAATGAAGACTAGTGTAATACAGGTTGTTATTTTCTTTGAATACTCAATAACAGAAAAAGAAATTCTACTGAATGCAGTAAATGCCATACTCAACTACTCGTGTTTCGAATGGGAAATAAATTTTCGCAAATCTCTGCCAATATGATCATAAAATATCTACTATACAGTGTTATATTTCCCTTCTAGATGTTCAGATTTTTTTTCTTCTCTTCATCTTGGTTGCGTTTTACAGAAAACTAGTTTTTCTTGGCAATCTTATCGGTGAAAAGCGCATATATACTAGGTTTTACTATTATAAGCCTATTATTATCTTTATAAGACAAAGTACACCGAAGATATAAAATTCTATCTTTACAATTTTCGTTCCAGAAATACATTTTCTGTCAGGAAAATTACAAAATTCGGAATACAGTATTTTAGTTTCGAATTAATCACAATATCGCATTTTCTCAAACCTCTTTCAATTAAAACATTGATTTTAGACAAGACAACATTACCTGAAGCGAGTATTTACAAAACGTAGGTGGCATACATTTGTTTGTCAATTTCGCCGAATTTATTTCTGCAACCGCGACAGCACAAAAGGTCAGCGTACTTCAATTACCGAAAGAATAACAATAGTGTTGATGGATAATTTGTAGGTGATGATAGTTTTGCAGAGACGTTACATATTGAGCAAATGTTAAACAAATATGTTTTCTTGACAAATAATACATAAACTGTACAATATTTAGAAAAAATATAGATGAAATCCACACATGTTTAGAAAATACAAAATGCGTTGCGACGAATTAAAAATAAATGTGCGTATTAATTTATGCAGCCCTACGGAAATTACCACAGGGACGTTTAATTTTCAAAGCACGCAATTATGGTAGTAAAAATACATATTTAAACTTGAATAAAACATTTAGGAGTATAGAACGTACCAACATGTGTTATGGTACTCTCTCTGGAGGCGCCGAATCCCCAGAACCTCTTTCCAGCAGTAACACAAACAAAACGTGCGTTCTCCCACTTGTTTGAACACCGGGTCCACACTGGCCTTTACAGGGCACTCTCCTGGACTCTCCTGGACCGCAGGGGCGGGACAGTGTTATACAAAGGGAAAGCTTCCCCAAAATCGCATTTTTGGAACATAATGAAAAATGTATGAAGTTGCGTAAAGTGAAAGTATTTATGCAGCATACTAGAATTTTCAGCTCCAGCTATGCATTTTTCTGTTTTCCTATTTTGATTGTAAAAATGTACGTACATCTTCAAGCTTGAAAAATGTGTTTGGTCGTAAGATACATTGTAATTCGTGTACAATTTAGGAACGTCTCTCCGTGCCTCATCATTCAGTTCCTAGAATCGCTTTAGAGCTTTACGTAAAAGTAAATCGTGCACTTATTGCTTTTTATTGGATACGTCCGCTGTACCTCCACGCAGGGAGTCCATATGGCTGGGCCAGCGTCCCACACAAAGCAGTTCCACTGTGTTCAGACGTCACAGAATAAACAGAAAAGGGAAAAATGGTATTGCTGCACTAAGCAAGTATATCATCACATTGATACTTGTAGTTCGTAGACAATATATTAAAATAAATCGCTTCTAGTTAATTACACACAATAAATTGATCATTTGAGAAAACAATCGTTTTTATTGGAAAACAATAACTTGGAATAAATATGATTGTTTGTACAAATGATGGATTGGTTTCCTGTGATGACATTTTTCAAGCGATCAAATTAGAGCGTAGGCTTCCGCGGCCGGAGTCAGTATTTACTGGGCTGTCCGGGTGACGTCGCGTTCATGGCCAAGGTGCCGATGTTTCGGTCGCCATTCTGGGATCTTGCTCAGGGCGTAATACGTAATGCCAGCAGTGTAAAGTGGTTATGCGGAAAGTTCAATGGTCTGAGCCTCACCACTAATAAAGAAATATTATTATTATTATTATTAGCATTATCATTATCATTATCATTATCATTATCATCATTATTATTATTATTATTATTATTATTATTATTATCATTACTATTATTATTATTATTATATTAATACTATTATTATTATCATTATTACTATTACTATTATTATATTAATACTATTATTCGCGGGCCACAGACGATCAGGGTGATGACTAGGCAGAGTAGTCCGTAAATTCTAGCGTGAACTTTGAACTTGTGCCATGCGAGACAACGATTCAGCTATTTTATATTTTATTATTTACTGATATTTTTCTTAATTTTTACTTCGATACGGAGCTTCAATTACACTTCATAACGTACCTGGATCGAAAGTATCGTGGTTAGAAGAGATAAATGAAAACAGTGGAATGATGAAATGTCTTAAGGAGGGAATTATAAATGTCAAATTAATATCTAACTGATTTGTGAATAAGCAAATCTGACTCGCTAACATTTGGTAAAGAATAAAATATTGTAAGTACTACGGATGTTCTCGGACTTTTTGTTGTCGCTCGACCATTACAATCCTTATAACGCCCTTGGTGCATATATGTACTTCGTAATAATTTGATGTTTTATTGCCTTAACTCAATGAATGAAAAGTCATTCAGACCGTCACTCGTGGTCTAATAATACTTATATTAAATTGGACTTAGTTTCCTAAGAAGTGTTATTCGCATTAAATATATAAATATTATTAAAAATAAAACATTTAAGAATATATGAATTCCTACCTGAACCTAGTTTCGTAAAGACTGGCTTTAAATAACCAGTGTGGATAAAACAATACTTTTTTAAATTAAAGAGATGGGATAACCGTTTTGGAACAGTTTCAAAACGAAATGCGAAACTGAAACGGGCACATAATTTGAAACGGTTTAATGCCTTGATTTCCACAAAGCAGTGTGAACCGCACTGTTTGATAAGCTGCGATAATGACGTGGAGGGTGCTCCAGAGCTGTTGTCGACCCAAAAGCAGAGATGATGAGTCCTGTTCGCTGAAAGCCGTTAAAAGAACGCACTAAATTACGCGAAGCTTCCTTTTTATTGTGATTTGCAAGGCAGAATGTGCGCGGGGGTAACTTTTGTCGCGCTGGGAGGCGTCAGATTTCTTTCTATGGCGAGTGACAGCTCGAATCACATGCACTTCGTGTGTCATTAATGATTCTTTTTCTGTCGCGACAAATGTGACAAATGGAATGGTTCAGAGAACAATGAATCACAAACAAGGAGAGATGCAATTTTAGATCCTTTCATGAAATCGCAGAGGTGCACGGGTTTTGTGGTACGTAAGCATACGAGATTTGTTTTTAGTGGACTAGACTGGATTATGTTTTCAGGGATTATCGTACTGTAAATATAGAACATGGAACGAAAATAAATTGAAAAAAAAATCAGTTCAAGTAAAAGGAGTTAACAACCGTGTGTTCAATATTCCTCCATGCTGTATCATTAGTATTTTTGATTGCAAAACACTATTTTTAAAGGACATATATATAAGGACACATACAAGGATATATTCTACACTCAACAATATTAAAATAGATGAACCGAGTTATTACAAACGTACCACCAACCACCAAAACTTTTTTTAAACCAGCGCGCTGTCAAGCTCAGTCTTTGGCAGCCAAAACATTAGTTTTCCCTAATCAAGACTTAGAATAAAACTTGTTTTGATTTTGAACTGCGCAAATATTCAAACGCAACAAAATTAGCGTTATTAATCACAGTTTTCTATAATTTATAATTCTGAATTCAGAATTAATTGCTCCTTTATATTATACACAAAACAAACACATTTTAAGTGCGCTACCTCCGATTTAAACATTAAATAATAATAATAATAACAATAATAATAATAATAATAATAATAATAATAATAATAATAATAATAATAATATACAGCAAACAACGTTCTAATATGAATATTTTTGGAGAATTGTAGTTATTTCCATTCTTACAAAACATTCTTTCACTGAAGTTGAGAAAATAAGTCGAAAATTGTATCTATGCTGTGTGCCACATAACATGTCACATTACATTTTGATAAATTAATACAGATGTTTTTCGGAAACATTTTTTATCAATGTTTCCCGAATTTGATTCCTTCTTTGGACGAAATTGAATATAAGATGTTCCAAATTTTTGCACGGCTATCGCCAAAAACACGGCAGAACGAAATGCGAATATTCATTTAGACGGATGCAACCTGCGCATGCGCACCGCGGTGCGTCCAATGGACCACTGCCGGACACGGCTCCATTCCCGAGGGCCCGTCCACTCTGCCGTCCGCCGCTACATCTCTGCGGCGACCTCATCCCCGCTACGGCGCAATTCACGCGTCGACTCCGCATCGTTCCAGCGCAACGAGCCCTCCGTTGCGACATCATCTCGTGGACGCTTCCG
>BOPP01000042.1:2399356-2415547 GCA_017312745.1 Gryllus bimaculatus
GTGAATTACGATATCTTACTTTCAGCTTTAGAAGCCATAGGAACAGTTTAATAAAGCTATTCACAATGATATTTCTGATGTAAGGAATATCAAAGTCATATTTGTATATATATTTTAAAAGTATACCCCCATTGATAAGGAAGACACAATTTTCAATCAAAAGCCGGAACATGCGGTCAATGGGTCTCATCAATGCCTAGTGAGCAATGAGTGTGCATGTGGTTATTGTTATATTCAGATGCGGTATGAGTTTGGTTGTAGATTTTGATTGTTGTTGGTATTTGAGCGTCTTGTTTGGTTGTTGTCTATTATTCGCGTGAGGTCGACGCTATATAGTGCTCATGTCTGTGAGCTCTTTTCGCGATGTTAATTGTATGAGTGAAGTGGTGAGAGATAATGTGATTGGTATGTTTCCGTTTTGAGAAGACGAACATATTATTATTTTATGTCAAGAGGAAAGGGGTTTCGAAGGCGGATTGCACATATTTTAACTTTTCTTTGAGATTTTTTTCACGATCAAAGTTATTAAATCAAGATGTGTTGTTGAATGGTGTTAGTTATTTCCATTAAAACATGTTCGACAAGCCTCGACCCTTTACGTAGATAAACAGAAAGCGGAGTTGTTGATGCAGAAAGGAGGCGAAATTTTCAGTATACCAAGTGAGTGAATTAAAAATTTTGCCAATTATGATTTGGGGTATCTCACGAGTCCCACTCGGGTAGGAGTGCTGTTGCTAAAAACTTAATAAAAACTGGGCAATGATTGACTCCGTTAACTTCGGAATAAATGTCCGAGCAGTTGAAAAATAAAACGGCGCTGCGCGCTTTGATGTTTGACACTCAGCATGGCGGGAAGCCAGGTATCTCTCCAGTCATCTACTGTGAACAAGATAGCAGTAACGATGTTGCGAAGGTCAAGGGATATAACTACATTGGACCATTCAAAAAGTTGCTTAATAATAATGATATCTGTCCGGTATATGTTTTTTTTTTTTTGAAATGGGGTTTTTTTAAAGTTGAAAAAAAAATGTTGAATTTTTGGGGAAGGTGGGGGGAGCCTATAATTATTTTAATTCGAGTTCAGAGCAACAGACACGAGCTTTTCCCATTCATTGCGTTTACTTTTTCCCACCAAAATCGATGGGAGCGTAGGCTTCCGCGGCTGGAATCGGCATTTAAATAGGCTGTCCTTGTGACGCACCGTCTGCATGGGACGTCGCAGTCACGCCGGATTGCCAATTAAATACCAAAACTTGATGTTTAGCAATAAAATTTAGCCGCCTATAGCTAGCGATGGGGTGCGATGTGGTGAAGAGTCTTTGAACTGAGTTGAATGTACTGGATATTAGAAGGTTCATAATATATTTTTCTTTTAGAATCTTCTTATGGAATTATGAAAAAATAATCGCAATTCGCAAGGTTCTTCTCCAATTTTTTTGTGAAACATGTGGTTAAGTGCATTGTTGCTTGTTTGTGTTTTGCCCGGAGGCAATTTGCGAAAATTGTCCATATGTCCAAGAAGCAATGGCAATTGCGAATCTCAACAAGCTTTGAAACATATTTTCCATAATCTAAATCCATTAATACTCTAAATAGAGAGCAAATCCAATCCATATTTGACCTGATAACCATACTTAGTTGCAATACAAAAACACAAATATTGAATTTTTTATTTCCTGCTGATTCTACTAAAATTTGATAAGAATTTAAGAAGTTTCTTGTAACATGATATTTCGAACCTTACGTAGCAAACAAATGTCCATATCAAAATGTATACTGTCCAAAACCATGAACAAAAATATCAGCTGATCATAATTCATTTCTTCATTTATTATTTCATTAATATTCCCTGAAAATATTAAACCGCGTGCCCTGGTGAGTTAATTGCAGACCAGCAATTTGGAAGAATACAATGAGTTATTTTATGTCCTACATCACGTCACATAAATGCCACCACATACAAGTGTTCAGAAATAATTGACAGATCAATAATCTCATTCATGTCTGAGAGATTGCCCACCAAGAGCGTGGGCCAAACTATTTCCACCCTCCAAATATATTCGACGTCAACGCTATTGCGAAGATAGAGAAAGCCTGCCTGGAAATCCATATTTTGGACGTGCGAAAGTGACGTATTTTTATAGTGGATGTGGTTTTTTATACCACGAACTCCCGAACAAACGGCCCCTCTCCTCATTCACTTTGTACCTACATAATGAATTATGTATAATTTTAGATAGTTAGAAGTGGAGGAACAATCAATGCCTTTTGATTGTCCTTCACTGCCTCAATGCCTCCAAACGCTTGGTAAATCGAATTACTATGTAACAAATTAAATGGAATGACCCGAAGCGGGTGTCAAACCTGGCTCGATAATGAATACTTTAGAAAAAACATACAAGTAAAAGAAGTCTCAGATTGGTATCGGATTGGAGAAGTTCGATTTGTTTATCAAAATATCTTAATGTGAAGAATTGTAGTCATATTTCGCTCAGACGTTACTCTAAAGCGTGAGCGCTAATATTGAGCTCTCATCGAATGCACGCTTAATTAACTGCTCTGTGTTATAGAGTATCCCGGTAAAGTGTAGTCGTACGTGTTTTTCCTGCGGAGGTAACAGTGTCGTCCCTCAGAGATTGAATCCCGGTGCTAACCTACACATCAAACTCGCAATGTCTCCCTGGTTAGGCATCCCCCGCAGCGGGGCAACGCCCCCGCAGCCAGTGACGCGCGTTAAGGCTTGGCGACATGCGTGGTAATAGTGTGTGTGTGAGAGAGAGAAGAGAGGAGAGAGAGAGAGAGAGACAGAGAGAGGAAAAGTAGATAGGACAAAGAAGGTGACGTAAAAAAATCACCGCGATTGCGGCTCCGTTGTTAAGGAACTGCTCCGGCATTTTCCTGATATGTTCGGAAGAACCACGGAAAATAACTGATCAGAGCAACCCACCAATATCTTCCCAGACAAGGGCTTGAAATTCAACCTTGCTAGCGAGGAAAAAGAACTGCTAAAGTCCCGGAGCTCGAGTCCTAGGACGCTCCCGGGTAGAGAGAACGCAGTGACCATCGGTTGATGCCCCTGACCCTACCACAGCCAGTGAGCTTAATCGACATTACGTTTTAGTCATTTCGTAGCCAGGTGAAACTCAGTGGATCGTGAGAGGTCTGTTGAATAAGTCGTAACCAACTAATTTATACAAACCTACATCGATCCGAAAAACGATGATCAATAGATTAAGCCAGCCCGTCTATTAAGAAGAACCGGTCAAACTCCCCTGCAATCGTGGAAATTTGCCGCATTTCTCCTGAGGTTTATAACGCTGCTCCTGCATATGGAGTATTCAACGCCTTAGAGGGTCTATGAATGAAAAGATAACAATCCATCGGAGATCCAGCAAATGGGTGATTTTTAAATTTCATGTTACCAGACAACTGGCACGAATAGTAAAAATATAGCTTGTTATTACCCCGATTTTGCTATTAATTGCACCGCAGGTGCGCCCGTACCGCATCCATCAGTTGGACGCAATTGATCTCGGAGTGCAGCCTGCATAGTGAGCTCTTATTACGACGGGCGTTGGATGACTAAGTGAGGTCACTATTCTGCCTGCATACACTCTCTCTAGGTGAAATCATGGGTCGATTATGTGCGTTGACTAGCTCCGGCTATACAGACGACTTGTACGTTGCAGATCTAACGCCATTACACACAGATGGGCTCGCGCACCGTGAGTGTGTACCTGTCGGAAGGCTAGGACCTCATTCGAAGGGTCGTCTCGGCGTGATGGCACTGCTAATGGATTGTCGATACTACTTCAAAGCTGGCACTGTAGGTCGACGGATAAGCAGATAGCTTCCCGCAGATTTGGTCTGTCATCGGTCGGAGGTGTTTTCCGGCGTATTCGGCCGGCCTGGAAGTGAGTGCTGCAGTAGAGACATTCGTTGCGGGTGTGGCCCAGGTGGCTGCGGCTGAGTAGCGGTCTCGTCAGTGTCGCGGCGTGGCCGGCTCTGTTTGCCTTGTACTAGGCAGACGGTCCGGGCTGCCGCGCCGGGCCCCTGCTGCATCGCTCGAGTGTGCTTTGTCAGGCTTCATGCACGTTCTCCCGACAAGCGTCTTCCGCCTGTTCCTCCCTGACCGCTCGTGGGTCCGTGTGTGCTCCGCCGGGTAGCCGGTCCGGGCCCTGACAGCCGCGTTGGCCGGGCGCGTCGTCGCGCCTATATCTAGTTGCTGTGGGTGATATCCGTTGCGCCTGCGCGCTTCTCCCGGGGCCGCCTTTCCTTATGTCCGCCTCGTCCTGTTCACGGGCCGCTGACGTTGTTGTCCGCCGTGCCGGCCAGCCTTTTTCGTGTGTCACGCATCGTGCCCGGTCCACGGCGGCCGCTGTCGCGGCGAGGCGCGCGGCAGGCTCGCGCGGCCGCTGCGGGGGGCCTGGAGCGGTGACAGTTCGAGCTGCCTCGTCGATGCGGCGAGCGCGGCCTTCCCTGGTGACGCCGGAGCGGTCCACGTGCCGTGCGTGCAGTGACGGTGGACGCGCGGCGGTGCCGCGGCGTGTGCCGAGGCCGGGTGGAGGCCGGGGGTGCCGGCGGGGTGGCCGGCGGCTGGTGCAGGACGGCGGTGCCGGCGCGGTGCGGCCGCGGTGCGGAGGGTGCCGGCGGTGTGCCGGCGCACGGATGACGGACGCGGCCAGGGTGGTGAGGCGACTGGCGGGCGCCAGCGTCATTCAGCGGTGGTCGCGTCCGTTCCCAGGTGCGGAGTCGCTCGACCGGTGTGCAGACGGTCGCACGACGAGTTCTGGTTATGAGTGCAGTTTCTGTGCCGAGCGGTCCGGGACTGTCGTGCAGCCCCGTGACACCCTCCTGCGGGCCCCGCTGCGGATGCGCTTGGCCGCATCCGCGGCTGCATTGTGGCGGACCAAGCAGGCGCGCGCGGCTGGCGCCGTGATAGTGGGTGTTTGAGTGCTCCCAGCTCGTCGACGACGCGCAGCACCCGAGGCGGGCGTGCCTCGCGGGAAGCCCGCGGCTCGCTTTCACCCCTGGGCGCTTCCATCCCCTAGTTCCGGGGCGCCCGCCCGTTTTGAGACGCCGGCCCGCGCCGCAGGGCGGTGTGGGAGCTTCTCCGTGCTGCGCCCCTGCGGCCCTAGACTTGGCGCCACTGTCGTCCGGCCACGTCCACGGGTCCGTCGCCCGCCACCTCGTCGCGCCGTCATGTCCGCCGCCCGTCGTCGCGCCGCCCCTCGCCAGTCCGACCCCTGCCGTCCGCCCCTCCGCGGGTCGCGGCTCGCGCGGTCCGCCCCATGGGCGAACCACGCCCAATCGCGGCGTCTCCTTGCCCCGTTCACGCCACTACTGTCCCTCCCCTGCTAGCCCGCCTCTCCCGACCTGTCGTTCCCCCCTTTACCCCGTTGGTGAGCGTTCCCTCCCGTCCACCTAGCGGCCGCGCTTCCGGCTTCAATCATGGGTTACATCGACAGCGGAATGTGCGTGACTTACGAACGACGCCTGAGGGTGTTAAGGCTGAGATGTGAGGCGGGGTGTGAGTTAATATACACAGCAGTAGAATATGAGGCGGCCGAGATAACTGCTCGAACGTAGTCGATGTATAAGCGCGCTGAGGGGCGGTGGGCGTTCGCTCTGGGTCCGCGTCGTGCGAGAAGGAGAGTGCGACGGCTGGCGATGGGCGGCGGGGGCCCGGCCCTCTTCGCCGTTTTTGTCGTCGTCGAGCCTGTCTTCTCCCTCCACTTGGCTGTCCCGGTATTCGGAAATCCTGCTGGCTCCACTCACCATCAACCGCTCGCCCGCGGCCTCCCATGCCGACCGCTGGGGCCGCCCGTGCTCGCTGCCTGCCGCGCTGATGCCGCGCCTACGTCTTGTTTGCACGCGCCCGGCGTGTTTCTCGCGGCCGCCCGCGGCTCGCGTTGCATTGCTCGGCGCTTCAGCGCGCCCAGCCTGCGGCGACATGCTCCGTGTGCAGCAATTTTACAGGGTTGGCAGTACACAATTTCACCTTTGTTCGCTGAGCTTCTTGTCTCTCAACGGGGTTGCTTTCGGGGGGTTTTGACCTCCAATGGCGGATCTTTCACCAGTTGTTCTTTTTTACCGCTTCACTCACCTCTTTAATCTACGCCTAAATGCTACGTTATCGGTTCCTTTCATTCCCAATGACCCGTCCTTACACCCCCTTATTTTTCTCGTTTCCTCTTATGCGAAACACTCTGGCTAATCATATCTCATCAGGAATTTTGCTGCCTGCTCTCCTCATTATTTCCAGTCATACCTTTGCTCGTTCAACACCCATTTTCTTAAATTTTCTCTTTTTTTCTTAATTCGTAAGTGTGTGTGTTGTGTGTTTGCTCATACACTCTCCACTAAGTTCACTTTATTTTCGTCCTAACTGTTATTTTTCCTTCTGCTTTTTCCCTTCACTCACTCGCCCGTGGCACCACTGTAGACGCAATTTATCGGTCTAACTTTTTTTTTAATTTTAACGCACAGTGATCTTTTTTGTACTGATCTTTCCCCGTTTGCGAACAATTTTCCGCACACACAACGTCAGCTGTAGTAGTGACCCGCGTACGTCTTTTGCGGGCGACAACCACAATCCTGTGGCTGTGAAAGAACACAAGCAAGCCATCGAAACCCAAGTTTTTTACAAGGTTTGCAAACTTCAAGGCTAAGCCAAGACCGCACTTGGGCCAATGAAAAACATCAAATTTTTTTTCACTATACAAGATTCTACGTCTACTGCTCAGCTTCTTCCTTCGCATCCAGCGGACTGTCGAAGGCGTACCCTTGGTCCCGACATGCGGGTCGTAACTCTCTCGAGTGCGGCCAGCTCATAAGCGGAGAAGCGGCTGTTATAGATGAAGCGCGCCCGCCGCGCCGCACTGCCAATTCCAGCTCTTCTCTTAGGCTAGAGGTAGGAGGGAAGTGACATTTACTCTCTTGGGCCTGCTTCCTCTTGCTTGTTGGCTGCTTCTCTTGCTTGCTTTTGCTCGCTGCTTCTCTAAGTGTCAACCGCCATCCTTTGCCCACGCACGCCAGATGCTATGCTCGTCTTTGGTCTCGCTTGCCATTTTACTTATTGTTCTTCCGGCGCTTCAGTGTTTCAGTTTTGTGCCTCGCGACACTGCTCATCTATGTTCGCCATTCACTCGGCCTAATGTCGACATCTGGCGTCACTTACTTCTTTGTTCCTATCTGGCTTGCAACCTTTCTGGGTCCTTCTTTTGGCCGGCCCCAATTGCACGTTTCCCTGATAGTTGTTTCTCTTTACCTTGCGTGGCTTGCTTATTACTTGCTCCTTGATTGCTAGCTTCTAGTTGTTTGCCTCGTGCTGGTTCAACTCCTTGCCTGTTACTCTTGTCTCTCTTGCTTGTCCCTCCTTGCCTGTCCTCTTGCTGCTCCCTCCTTGCTGCTCCTCCTTGTGCCTTCCTAGACTGCTTGTCTGACTGTGCTTTGCCTCATATCTGCTTGCTCTAGTTTTGCTTTAGCTCTTGCCTCTCTCAAGTATATCTTTTTCTATTTCTTTTTACTTTTTTCTCAGCTTACCATTACTGTTTTGCCTATTTGCCTCCTAACACCCTCCTGCTTCTCCTGCCCGCTGTCGCCTCTCCAGCGTCTGACTTGCGAACCACCCCGCGGCAGTGGCCGCCTTTTTTTTTCCACAGGCGCGCATCAGACGAAGTTTTACGGACGCCCAGGCCACGTCGCCCGCCCTCGCCAGCGCGCGTCACGGGCCTTTATTGTTTTCCTTTACTTCGCGCAGCCGCCACCCGCCGCGCTGCCGATATTCCGACGCGGCCTTGTGATTCGCGGACGCGGAACTGTCGACAGATGGGCTACACACCCGACATTGGGGCAATGGCTCTGAATGCATTATGCGCGAGTAAAGTGAGTATGAATTTATCGCTTTTCTACATAAGTGTTGAACATTAATATGTTTTTCGATTGATGAAAACGTAATGCACTCGATTTCTTTCTTGCTAAACTATAAACATTATTTTTAGATTGTTATTAATATTATGCAATTGATAACCAGGTACTTGGCTGATCATGTTAGATGCTAATAAAGATTTCCCTAATCCTGTCATTTTTACTTATCGCAGCCTCTCTGCGCCATCCCTAATTTTTAGAGTGATGATCTGCAACAGCTTTGCAAACGAGAGTCGCATCATCTGGTGGTTACTAGTTATATCACTGCTCAGATGTTCTACATTGTATTTAAAGGGTACAGAATGCTAAGGTTTGCTGGATTTTGGCCTCTGACCTACGAAAAGAATTTTAAGATCTCACGGTGTGGCCTTGAGAATTTGAAAACTAGAAATTACTAAAATGATAATACCAACTCACGTTGACAGACAAAAATCATCTTATAATCTACATTATCCTCATCGCTTACACACACACATTGACAAAGAAACCCAATTTACAGAACACTTGCATTCTAAAAATGTCAGTAATCTTGCACAAAAAATAAGAAATACAAATTACAGAATTCTTCATAAGTACAACTAAACCCTACTATGCAATCTACGTCTAGGATTCCTATAAACAACTATCTTCTGAAAAATGGAGGTTTAAATACGACGTAATTTTCAATCTTTTTCTTTGTTTAGGAACCTATCATGGATTTAACCAATAAAACAACAAAACGTATGCTTCACGGATGAGGGTACCACTTACGTAGCTTTAGCATACAAGAATCAAATTACCGTGATAGAGTTTTACAATTACACTCGTTTCACAACAAAACTACCCTATGCCTAACTTTTTAAATATTATGTACAAAACAATAAATAAAAAGTACTTATAATGATACAAAAACAATGAGTTTGCAGCTTTTCCTTTTAAATAACTTAGATTTCTTTACTTCCCTTTCAGATTCTACAAAGGTTTATTAATACTCCACTAACGGGACTGGTTCATCCAGCCGCCACATCCCGTTAATTCGTTACTCGGTCCCCTGTGAAACGACCTTGAGCGTCTGCCTTTAAAACGCAGCAGCACCACTGCTGTTCAACGACAGTTGCAAGGTAGCTTGCTACAAAGGTACCGCCTTATCTTTTTATAATTTTAAATGAAATGAAAACTTGATAATCTCTGAGATTTTGTATTAGTGTTGAATAGCTACACGAACATTTGTCAACTATTCGAGTTCCACGTGTTCACCGTGTAGATCTGCAAAACCAACTAGATTTTGATAAAATAATTGGCATTTTCTACCTCTTACAAACTTTTGATGTGGGTGTTTGCTCGTCTTACCTTTTTATTAACGCCACGAGTACATTCCCACGTTGCTGCATCACTCCTCTTTCGTAGCAATCTCCCCTTCACTATCCAAAGTTATAAGTTATTCAATTTTGGATTCAAATTGTAATCATACACATAAGTTTCAGTAGAAACCAAGACAACGGAATGAAAACGGGCAACTAATTATTCCGTGCTCGTATAACGTCATGTACCTGTTGTATCATTGCAAATTACATTTCTGGCTATATTTCTAATGAATGGCACATTAATTACATTCTGTATTAGTAAAGACAATATATACCTCTTACTTTACATTCGTAAGATGCAATTCAAATTGTTCCACCAGATCAACCTGAAGGCTGCGTCCCACGCTGCTATCTTCTCCCGTGGTCTTCCAGAAACTAACGATTTCCGAGCAGAGATACCTTGCCGGTGCAACGATTCTCTGCTCGTTTCTTATTGGCCAACAGTAGAAGCGTCGAGATTTCGATGGATTCTCTGTTTATAATTGGAGTAGAAGAGTTATTCCAAGCAGTTGACTAGATTTGGCTCTCATACTATTTGCCGAAATGTGTGATCTGGCACAGTACAAATCAACTAATTCACTATTTTATTATTTCTTCTATCAATTTCCATCGCATGTCCGTGAATACTCCACAAACATTTCATGCACCATTATTAGTTTTTTTAAATATTTAAGGTCAAATGGAATTGGAACGAAATTCAGGAAATTTGCACTTGAAAACTCTTAAGAGGATACACAGTTACATGCCAAATAATAATAGGAATTCATAAAACATGCTCTGTTTTGTAAACACTGTAATTTCGTAAAATTATCTCGAATTGAATACGACGTTTGAATTACAAAAGCGTATGAAACATTACATACCTGGACAGGAAAAATAATTAAATCAATTCCCCTTATGAACGTGCAAGAAATTGAAGGAAATATAACATATACCACAAACGTATAATATATCCATTAAGTTTATATAACATTTTTTCAAAGAAATGTTCAAAGAAATCGAGGCACGTACGACAAGTATTCTTGAACTAGCTACGCTCTGCATGCTTCGTTCAACACGTTGGGTCGTGCATCAGTGTGGAAAGACTCGCCATAAAATTTTAATTTTCACCACAATACAGCAAAGTGCCCTACCAGGAAACACTTTGCGCAAAATGGCGTTTTACTTCAAAAAGCGCCACTCCCTCCTCTCCAAGTTTGGGAGGGCGACTGCGGGGATGGCGGCGGCGGCGGCGGCAGTTACAGACGTGGGAGCGAGGGCGGCCCAGCTAGAGGAGGCTGAGGAGGTGGAGGGGGCGGTGATGGGTGGTTACAGAGATGGGAGCGAGTTTAGCCGAGGACGAGGAAGTAGAGGCGGGGGTCGATGAAGTGGTGTTGGACACAGAGGAGGTGGGGGACGTAGGGTTACAGACACGAGAGCGAGGGTGGTAAAAGAGGAAGGAGGTTGATGCGAAGGCCGCGGATGAAGGGGTGGCGGCGGTGGAGGCGGAAGTGGAGGTTGCGGTGAAGGCGACGGTGAAGGCGGCTGTGGAGGCGGCTGTGGAGGCGGCTGTGGAGCAGTGCTCGTTCGTTAATAAACTACAAGCTCCGCAGTTTTACAGTAAAGTGAGAAGATGTATTTTTGGAATAAGGAATTAAAAGTTTGGTTTGGTTGTATGTCAATACCCCTAGTCGCCACTAACCCAATTATAAACTTCAAACTCATACCCCTTTAATTTTCAATTATTATCCGTAATATCGACAATCTAATGATCATCACACGGTGAATTCATACTAGAATCATCCACTAGTTGATACTTATGCTAAGAGGGGATGAAAATAAACTGAAATATTGAATGTGGCCCAGCACCTTGCGTTAAGTGACATTTAACATCTAACCTTCATCGCCGATCGTTTCGCCCACCATTATCAGCTGGCCCTCCATTCCGTTTTTCTTGCTACTGTTAGTCATGTATGTCCACGTCTGCTTACATTTATGAAGTCCTTGGCCGCAAAATTATGCACACACAATAGAATATCCATATTATGAACACGGTAACATAATTCGCTTGTTAAAACCTTCACTCTCTTACTGCTTGAAACCTCATTTTTAATTTTAACCATAGTCTCACGAAAATCTCACCCGGCATCCCACCTGCTACAAGCCTCAGCCTGCTCGAGTAAATCGACCTGCAAGGATTTCACGCTGGACTAATAGCACCTCGAAATCAGTCGCCGTTAGAAGGAATTCTAAGGCAGGCTGTCTGCTTGTATTTCCCGTTGGTATCACAACAAACATCAGGCGAATACCCGGACATTAAGAAACAACGCACCACGGACCCCTTTTTTCGTTTCCTTACCCCTTACACCTCTTTCCGTACGTGCCTCTACACTACACTCATCCCGAAATCAGTCGTTACTTGAAGAGCTGTCCCGCTGGGCGTCCTGTCCGCTGTGAAACACCTGATTGGGAAAATCCCTCCCAAGCCATTGTTAATGGCGCAAACCCCTCACCTCGGCTAAGAATCACCGACACCTCCCGCCTGTAAAAACACCGCTCACTATACTTGTAGGACTAAGACCGACAGTGACGCCTCAGGAAAACGCTAATCAATGAAATTCAGTTTTACAAACTCGCACTTCTAAGAAAAGAAAAACGTCTGTCTCCTTGCTACCAGACGTTCTGCCCTCGTGCCTTCCTGTTCCTCCTTCTCTACTCCGGTGTACTCCGCTTCAGGCAACACTCAAACGCCCCAACGCCCGCTCTCTGTGTGCACTGAATAGCGGGCGCCACCAGCAGCTTACCCCGGGCCCGGAACCGAGCCGACCAATTATCTCCGCCTTTCCCCTCATCGCGCCTAGTATACGCCAGAGGGAATCCGAGCGGCAGCACCCATACCAATCAGTAGCCCCTGGCTTGGTTCGGAACTGATGCGTGAGGAGTCAATGACCATTCTCATGTTTGTTTGACAACATATTGTAATCGGAGACGGATGACGTAATGAAAAAAATTGATGATGCCAAAAATCAGCGAGTACCTTATGAGATATCTGAACCGTGATTAAACTGGTGTTAATTGCCCTTGAATACACTTGGAATACAGTCATCACCCCCCCCCCAAACATTGACAACCACATAATCCATTCAGTTACAGCGATTTAAAAAAAAATATTTTTGCGTCACAACCTAAATAGTTAATAGGAACTATATTTCTACCATCAATCTTAAGATTCATCGTGTCCTAAATTTAGCTTTGTATTTTAAAACTCTTTTAAGTTGATGCTGGAACAGTTGTACCGGTAAATAAAATTAAGACAATTCAGTCGTCAATCTCATGTATCTACAAGATGTCGGTACTGGAAGCCCACCGCTATACCACCGCATAACCATCCTCTGATTCTATTTTTCGATAACGTCTCTCAGAGTTGAAAGTTTCTTCGTTAAAAATGGTTTATTTGTTCATATCACATGAATAGGATGTATCCATTCCCGAATTCTTCACCCCGTTGCTATCCTGTTTATTATCATTTTGAATAACGGCCTTTGAAGAGATGAAAAAAAACAAACAAAACTTAATATAACAATAGATTGAATTCAGGGGTATCAAATATTTTACCAAAAGGTACTATATTATTGATAGATAACGGAGCACCCCAAAACAATTCTTATTAACAACTCTCTGGTGGTTAAATTAATGCAATATTTTAAAAGGGCTTTATTTCGTATATATCTCCTATTCCAATATAATGTTCTTATAGCCACACCCACCGCCACTATTACTAGATTATAAACGCTCCCGAAATTTAAAGTTCAAACTTAACCAGCAATTGATCATTACAAAATTTAAAAGGTTTCACCATGCAAAGCGCCATCTGTTCTCTAATTTACAGCAAAAATACATAATTAACACATTCATTATAAATGCTCAAAAAAATGTTGACCGGTTGTTCCATGGTACTACCTGAAATCCTATTCATCTTCTCTAATAGGGCAAAACAAGTGTTTTTCACGAAAATAGTATTCCATGAATGCTTGTAAGAATATTCTTATCATTTAATTAGTATGCCTTAATTATATTTATTCACTCAGTTGCATAATTATTTTTTTTATATTTTAGTTTTAGTACTTACTCACATACATTAAGAACACATTACACTACGAACCTTCTCTAGCTTTTCATTGTAATCGCATTAACATCGACATGGGTCATTATATCACTATTAATTTAAACTGATGTAACTATGATGTTACATAAAATGTATCCATCCCAGGCCCTCTAAAAAACAAACAAAAACCACAACCATCCGATGAGCCTCAACTCGCCATCCTCAGTTCCAGACCTACGGCACTAATGCCTACGAAATTCCGCTCGACCACCCTTTCCTGCGCCTTTTGGCCAGAGGCTTCGCAAAGATTCCAAAACAGCTCTCTCAAACACAATGCGAAATTACCCCGGAACCTAGTATAAGATTGAATTATTCGTTGGCTCCGGTCGCATCAGCTGATAATGTCAAACATTCTAATTGTAGGTGGTTATTATAGCTGGTCTAGGCGCGACCTAGCTAATCTAGCTTGGTGTCAAAATCCCCACTGCCCACTCGAACCCAAGAACCACAGAGTAAGGCACAGCCCCAGTACATCATTGCTCCTCAATGTAGTTCTCTGAACACCACCCATTCTAGAAATAAAAAAATCCTAAAAGTACCGGATGAGCAGGCCAACAAAGAACACAGTTCCCACATTCCAATGAAATAGTTCACTTTCGTATTTCTTCATTCATTCCAAAATCATTAAAGCAAACCATCCCCGTTATCTCTCATAATATTGTAAAGCAAACAAGAAAACATATCAATACTCTAATATTCTGTCTCTTCTTTCCTTGTAATCCCAATTCCTGTCCAATCCTTCGACCCCAATATTGCCTTCCCTTACCCAAACACCAAAACACCACTGGAAACTGTGCGCCCTCCCTCAAATCTAAGTCGAAACCCCGATCGCCCTCCCCATAATGAACCAATTCCCAGTACTGCCGCCTCCTCGTCGGCCAAGACCGGTTCCAGATTCTCTGGCGCGTTCACGCCACCAGATATGACAGCAAATTAACCGACCACGGTAACTTTCTGGGGGTACACTCTGCGATTAACGTTCTCATATATCCCACTCTCCCCTAGCTATCAACAAGATTCTCAACCTTCCTTAATCACCTCTACGTATCCTACCTCACCTCACTATAATCTTCAAATCTCCCTACCAGGACAATCCCTGCCACCTGCGTTCACACTTATGCACCCTAAAAAAGAGCTCCAGTCAAACAAACTAACCGGTGTCAAAATTACCAAGTATCGGGGGTAAAAGGGGGGGTCCATGGCAACAACCACATACTTCCATCAATTAGGCGCTCAGAAGACATAAAAACGTACAGTAAACATAAAAAAACAATAGAGTTGTAACATTCTAAATCACTCAGAGGCCCAACCGCAACCCTAACGGATGTTATGGCGCGCCCAACTGATACTGTAGCAAGCACCACAGCAGAACCCTGCCTCCTCATTTCCTTTTGTTGCTCGAGATGACCTCTCTGCTTGCGCAAAAGATCATGACCATTATGGTCACCGCAAAACATAGAGAAGACTTTTGACTCATTCTCCAACGGGACTCTTAGAATCTTCCACTATTATGAAAATCCTCATCTATCTGCCTGTACTGTGCATAAAGCCCACTTTCTCTAAAGATTTTTCCCTTTTTTCTTCTCTTGGTTTCGACGACACTTAATCTCAGAAGATGATCGGTCTATACATTTCTGTTTGTATACGATTCTTTTGTGGTGTCTGTCACTTATCCAATTAGCCAGCAATGTAAAATCACGACTGTTACTGGGGCCGAATCTGAATTGCCGACCGTTTTACAGCAGTTCTTCCCTTAAATATAAATATACTTCATATCAAGAAATAAAAATTATTAGATATTCTTTAAAATAAGAGGAGAACATTATTCCTGGGGAAATCAACAGGTTAAAAAAAAAAAAATCCATTATTATGCCCTTTCGAAAAAAACAAGCGACATGTAACCATAATTGAATCATCACAATTGCAAACTCATGAAATTATAGAACTAGTAGGGCGTTCAAAATTGTCAACTCTGCTATTATAACGTCCAAGTCCTAGTTATAGAATAATTATAATCACTTTTTGTTCACTTGCTCTCTTATTACGACTCGCGTTTAAAAAATTTAATAAAGATTTCTGAAACGTTTTGTTTCATGTAATCTCTTGTATTCCACCCCCAAAACGATGGTAAAGTTTCAGCTCGTATGCACCATTTATTATATGTTTTTAATGAATTAAATATTAAATATTCAGTTGGGGATAGAAAAAACAATATAATATTGATTCATTCCCTTGGAAAACAGTCTTAATAATCAGCAACTGCCTTCAACTTCTCAGAAAAAAAAATCGTAAATTTCCAAAGCTTCGTGAATTACCACGAATGATCTACAAATTGTCCCTATGAATTTTAATGTATCTAGTTACCGCCCACAAACAAACACATTGCATATTATTTATTGTGGTTCATACCAAATATCGCATGTAACGAAGGGTTCGCCACTTCGTACATTCACATTCAGCACCTGATCCCAGCGAACACCGCATTTGAATATGTAAAAAGAGGCAACTTCTCACTTTCCCCCCGCGCTTCACCGCTTTATGCCGACGTCGATCGCGCAGCCCCTCCTTGCTGCCGCCCGCCCCGCCCACGCCCTCATCACAGCTGCCTCATTCCCACTACTCCGACATCCCACATGCCGCAACTCCGCCCCCACGCCCCCTCCTGCCGCTCTGCCCCCACCCATCCCCCCGACCGCCCCCACCCCGCCCTCAGCCCTCACCATCACAAGCCCACCACCACTGCCCCCTCCCTCCACAGCCGCCTTCCCAAAGCCC